>JAOQIF010001361.1:0-19663 GCA_026260285.1 Colletotrichum sansevieriae
TATAACTAGGATATTCTATATTATAAGGAGATAGATCTATAGATCTCTAGCCTAGATACTAAAACTACTAGCCTAGCTATAGCTTTAGAGATTATATAGAATTAGAGCTCTCTATTACGAGAGAAAGCACTTAGCTAGTAGGAATACTATCTTAGGCTAATTAAATAATAGAACTACTTCTATATAGGATATTATACCCTATATAATGCTATTAGGAGATATTTTATGCTAACCTAATAGGAGTCTATCTAATAGATCGCTATATATAGGTTTATTATAGAAGACCTTAAGGGAGATAGAGATATTTATAACTTTACTTAAAACTATTTTAAATATAATAGAGCGTAGATAGGACTAATATCTATAGTTAGCTAGCTATTAACGATCTTCTATAATATAATTAACCTAGAGCTTTAGCAATTCCTAGATAAACTAACTACTAGCAATACTCTCGAGGATTACCTTAATATAGCTGAGAAAAAACGCAAGGCAGTTTAGCGTAGACTCTAGGCGCTAATTAGCATTAACTATATATTAGAAGAATCTAACGATATAATATAGAATAGTAATAAGGGATAATAAAATAACCGAGACTTCTAACGGGATAATTATAATAATCTGCAACCCTAATAACGTTATTAACCTTAGTAACGCTTCTAGCGCTCTAATAACTATTAAAACTAGAAAGATCGCTACCTATAGAATTAGCTATAGAGAAACCCGGGTTTTCAACGTTATATAAAATATAATAGACTAGGCTAGATAGACTTAGACGCTTATTATATATAGGAGGATTATAATAACGACTATAATATTAATAACCTTATTAATAGCAGCTATATCCTACTAGACGTATAGGAAGTCCCCCACGATTTAGCTACCCTATTAGAGTAACTATGCAAAGAGGAAATAGTAAGCTAGATAACGGACGTTGTAATTATAGTGAGAAGCCTGCTACTAATCTCCCTAACTATTTTAGTTCTAAACTCTACTATATATTACGTTAATAATATAGTAAATTTCGCAGGTCTCGTTGCAATTCTCCTAGCAAATAATATATAGGTATTACTTAAGAAAAACTAAATCGTTAACACCTAGGTAAAACTAGTAAAATAAATAATACTAGCTAAATAGATATATCTCCGCCTTAATATAAAAAGCGATAATATAGCTAGCCTAGAGGAAGTCTATATCGATATAGGCGCCTTAATAACTCTAGTTAATAGGAATTAGGTGCTATGCTTTGCGCGGAATCCTACGTTTTAAATAATAGAACTACGGAGGATAAATATAATAGACTTAACCTTTTAGGTAATAGAGCAGGTAATATTTAACTTCTATATCCTAGGTATTATTAGTAATATAGAGATTAATAGCTACGTTATTATTATAGCTAGAGTTATAAATATTCTCAGAGCGAATCTTCTATTAGGAATACTATTCTATAAAGATCATAAGCTAGTTATAGACTTTAATAAGGGTATAGTTAAATTCCGCTTAGTATATGGAATGCAGTATCTAGTCTAGTTTAGGATATAGCACCTAGTAACTAGACGAGTTAATAACGCCTATACTATAGTTATTCCCCCGCAGAGTAACGCATTTATTATAACTAACTTTATTAACCTCCCTAATCCAAGCTAATAAGGCTCTAATACTTAGTAGTTTCAATCGAGTTATATTAGCATAGTTAATATAATAGTTATAGCAGATAACCCTAAGCTTATCCTCATGCGAAATATAATAAATAAGCTAATAATAATCCTAAGAGGATAGCAGCTAGGCTATATTATTCTAATAGAAGTAGAGGAGACTACTAACCTTATTAACTATATAGATATTATCACCCTCATAAGAGGAGAATCAAACTCGCGCTAATTCTCGCAATATGAATTCGATAGGGCTACGAGTAATATAGCAGCTAGCGCATAGTTTATAACCCCGCTTGCTAAATCTAGTCTAGGACCGCCTTATTAAGCAGATAATATTCTATCTTATAGAATATCTAAGCTAAAAGATATCCTAGTTATATATAATAAGGATAGGGTTAAGATCTATAATTAAGACGCGGTTTTCGCTAGTAGACTTAAGGAAATCCTTAATAACTAAGATATCTACTATAATAAGGGGATCGTACCTATGCCGGATAACTAATATATATATATTAAGCTCGTTAAAGGGTAGTAAAACTAGAAGGCTATAGTAAAGCCTTACCCCTTTAGTACTAAAGACCTCGAAGTTATTAAGAATATCTATAGCAAGATATATACCGATAGCAAGATAGTATAGGGTAATAGGCTAATCCTAGTTATCTATCCGCTCTTCGTTATATAGCGAGTAGTTAATAGTATAAAAAAAGGCAGGGTTATTATTAACCTTCGCCCTCTTAACTAAATCACTATCCTAGATATATACCCGCTTCCCAACTAAGATAATATAATAGATACCCTTAGAAGGAAGAAATATATAATAATATTTAACGCTATTAGGTTCTTCTATTAACTACTAATCTACTCGAGATATTATAATAAGATAGTAGTAATAAGTCCCCGTAGTATCGAGGTTTCTAATATTATCCTTATAGGATTTAAGAACTTGCTAGCCTATGCTTAGCGTTTTATAAATCGCCTCCTATATAACTACTAGCACTTTACTCGAGCATATATCAACGATATTATTATTTTTAGCAATAATAATAAGGACTATCTCTAGTATATTAATATTAGTCTTAAGCTCTTTAAGAATAACCGCCTTTATATTAGACCTAAGAAGTCTTTTATAGGGTTTCCTGAAGTAAGACTCCTTAGCTATACTATAAATACTAATAGTATTAAATAAATAGAGGATAGGATCGCAGCCTTTAAGAACCTCTGCTTCCTAAAAACTCTCCACGATATCGAGAGATACCTCGGAATAGCTAGATAGCTATAATATAATATACCCTAGTATAATATTATTATAACGCTACTATAGGATAGAAAGACCCGTCTTATTATAAAACTCTGTAATAAAAATATACTTCCTAACGGTCTATTAAAGATAGTTTAAATAAGGAGGGTCCAAAAAGTGTTATTTAAGCTAATACTAAGCGAATAAGAGGCGTAGAACGCCCTCTAGGAGAATCTCTATAACTAGGTTATAAGATACTACTATAATCTAAATAAGCCTATATTTTTTAAGGTTAATACCTATAAAGGTAGCTTTAGGCTTATAATATTCTAACTAGATATCCTATAGAATAGTACTAATATACCTAGCAAAGATATCGCATAAATCTATATCTAACTAATGCTTTTTCTATCTAAGGTTATATCGCCCTTAGAAAAGCAATACTTCGCTATAGAGGTAGAGGTAGTAGTAGTAGTATAAGCTATAAAGAAGCTCTATAAGCTTATATAATCAAATAAGCACCCTATATAAATTCTTATAGATTATATAGCTATAAAGGGAATTCTTATATATACCTCGCTATGAACTATAGACCTTAATAAGGCTAACCTGCGGCTCGCGAGCGCTACGAACTACTTATTGCAATTTAACCTCAATATTACTTATATACTAGGGAAGCTTAACGTCATCCCCAACGCCCTCTCGCACCTGCTATTACTCATAGCCTCAGGACGAGCTAATAGGTTTAAGAATAGCAACGTTCTCGCGGAAATAACCTATAGTAATAATAATAACAACGACGATATAAGATTTATAAGCATAGTTAACTAGTTAGCTAAGAAGTCATAAGCCTATAGAGCAATAGGGGAGATAACTATAAGCATTTCAGAGGACTTCATCGCTAAGATTATAGATAATTATACTAATAATACGAGGTATAGCAAAATTCTTAAATAACTCTGATCCTAGTAGAAAGAACCAGGTAAGTAATAGTTACTATTTAACGCTACTACTAAGGAAAATAGCGCTAGAGCTACTAGAAGAGCCCTAAAATGCTATCGAATAACTCCTTAGAATCTATCGCTAGAAGGGCTTATCCTTTATATAGCTATAGATAGCACTTAGAGACTCTATATTCCGTATAAGTTAGTACCTGCGATTCTCCGCCTTAGTTATAATAAAAAATACTACTTCAGCGCGGATTATATAATAGTAGAAATATCAACTTTTTAGTTTTATAATAAGAAGTTACTTATATAACGATATATCGCTTACTATAACTAGTGCAAAGAGAACTAAATTAACTGCTAAAAGCTACTAGGATAGCTATAACCTATCCCCGTTATAGATATTCCTTATAATACTATTAATATAGACTTTATTACTAATATACCTAAGGTGCTATCCTATAGAAGTCCCTATACCCTACTAGGTTTCCCGGAGTTAGATATATTAGCAATAGTAATATATAAATTCTTAAAAAAGATAATCCTTCTCATAGGATATTTAACCTATAGAGCAAAAGAATAAGTAATAGTCCTACTCTATATATTTTTCCTCTTAGACTAGGGAATTCTATATTATATTATTAGTAACCGGGATCCTAAGTTTATCTCTATAATATAGTATATAATATTTAATACCCTTAATATTAGGCTCCTCCTCTTAATAGCATACTACCCCTAGATAGATAGGCAGAGCAAAAGAATAAACTAGACTACTGAGATCGCGATATAGTTCTATACGTCTAAATCCCCTAATATCCTATAGATTAATATACTACTTGCTCTATAGTATAATCTTAATAACTCCCTATCTACTACGATTAGACGATTACTAAATGAGGTTATGCTCGGATTTAAGCTATGAAGTATCTTTAATATAGTTATATAAATAAGCGCCCCGACTAAGAGCCTTACTATCCTTAGGGAGATATATTAGAAGGAGGTACTACTACTTATTAATATAGCAAACGCCTTATATAAGGAGAGATATAATAATTACTATACTAATATAACTTTTAATAAAGGGGATAAAATCTAGATATAACTTAGTAAAGGATTCTACTTACTAGGATAATATAATAGTAAATAGACCTCTAGATAAATAGGACCCTTCTGAATTAAGCATATCGTTAGTCCTCTCGCCTATAAGGTAGATATTCCTAAGCACTAGTAAGTTTACCTAATCCTCTCTATAGCCTAGCTATATAAGCTAGCCTAAGGAGAAGACCTATTTAATTATAAGACTCTGCTACTAAAGCCTATTAAGGTTAATAATAATAAGGAGTAGGAACTTAACTATATTATTAAACGAAGAGTCTTATAGAGGAGTTATAAACTTACTATTAAATACCTTATCTAATAGAAGGGCTTTATAGCAAAAGATAATACCTAGGAATAAAGAGACTCCCTATTACCTAATATAAATAATATTATTAATAAGTATAATACTAAATTCCCCCTTAACTAGGATACTAAAAGAGCTATAAGAAGGCGCGCACTATATATATAACTAATTAGTTTTCTTATCCTTTTAATAGGATAAATATATATACCTTAAATCAATATTAGGATTATAAATTTTCCCTTTATTATTACTATTTTTTACTATTTAACTACTCTTCCCTCGATCTCTCTATCTTATATTAAAATAAATAGGAAGGAGCAGAGGGTGCTAACTTTTATATACCTTCCTTACTAACCCCTATTATAAAATTTCTTTTTTCCTTCTATACTTTCCTTCTATTTACTATACCTACTTACTTTTATTTAAGTATACCTATACTTTTTATTTATTTATTTCTCTCCTATATGCTAATTATTACCTAATAGACCTCTTATAATAAGTAATAATATTATCCTAACCTGCTAAATATAGCCTCCTAAATGCTAGCCTAACTAATACTACTATGATAATAGCTTCTAAAGGTAAGGAAGTTACTAATAACTATAAGGTCCTATCCTCTCACCTATCTAATAATAGTAGTAGCTAAGATAAGGGTGCTAACCCCTAGAATAACGAGGTGCTTAACCCTATCTCCCCGCGCTAAGGTAGTAATAACTAAAGTAGTAATAACTAAGTTAGTAACTATAGTATTAACCTTAGTACTCTAGTTAAGACTTATAAGTCTACTACTAAGAAGAAGAAGTCCTATAAGGACCGTAAGAAGGGCAAATAGGCAGCTAAGAAGAACTTCTTCGCTATAGATACTAAGACCTAATATAAGGAGGTTATTAATAATAACGCTAATAATATTTAGAATAACGATACCTAGGCTACTAAGCTAGCCCGCGTTATTACTAGTATTACTACTAATATTAAGGAGAGCACCCTAGCTAAAACTATAGCTACTACCCCTTATAAGACTCCTAAGAAGAGCTGCCCTAGCCCTATAGCCTAGCGCTAATAGATTAATAAGGCAAAGGCTTATATTAATAACGCCTTTCTATACTACCCTAATACTATCCTTATCGAGGAGATTGAGAAAATCCTCGATAATATCAAGCCTTCTAAGAACATATCTTCTAACCTCTACGTTAGATATATCTAGGATACCCTTAAGTAAGCATATAATATATATATTAATAATAACGCCTATAGCGAGCTTCTCCCTAGTTATACCTAGGTCCTCGCTATATACTTTTATAATACCTATAGTTATACTAATAGAATTATTACTAGTAACCTTATTATAATAAACTATATTAACCTCCTTTCTATCGCCCCGCTCGTTAATATTAGTAATATTACTATTACGGACCTATTAGCCTATAAGGATATTAAAAATGCAAAAGACCTCGCTAATAAGGCCAAGGGTAATATTAATACTATTATTAATAGCATCTAATAGGAAATCCTTCTTCGCTTCGATACTATAGAGACTAATATAGCTAATATAAATACTATTAATATTAACGCTATTAGCGAGCATCTCGCTAAACTTAAGAATAATAGCATATCTAAGCAAGTAGTTACTAATAAGATTTATATAGCTATTAATATAATTAAGACTAAGGAGATTATAAGCCTTTGCGCTAAGATTGCAAACCTCTATACTATAATTAAAGGTCTCTAGCGCACTAGTAATAAGCAACTCGCGCTAAGCAATACTAGTAATAATAGCGCTACTAAGCGCTAGTAGATATCTAAGTTCGATGCACTCCTCTATTAGTATAATAACTAATTAATAACGCTATAGTAATTTCTAGTAATTAGGATATAAAGAAGGAGAGAAGGGAATATTAAGTATATATATCCTAGATTAATAGAGATAGTAATCGGGATAATTGCTTTTTAAAAAGGGGGTATATATCACACGCCTTTTAGTAATATAATTAGCTATTATATAGTATTCTATATAACTATAGTTAGGCTTAATACCTATCCTTTAAGTAGGAGACTTCTAGTAGATAAGCTTAGAAGGCTCGGCTATTATAGAATATATTACGATATACCTATAATTACCTATTATACTATTTGTTATTATTCACGCTTATATTGCTCTTTTCCTTGTTTTACTCGCAGTCTTAGCGACCCCTACTATAGCCCCAGGCTAGTAGGAAGACTGTGACAATACTTATCTCCTATCCCCCTTTATCTCATTTAATATACATAGCTTTAATAAGAGTAAGAGGTATATAAAAACTATATATTAAGAGGAGAGTATTATATAAAGACTTTCCTATACTATTTACTTATTTAATACTTATCCCTATTATATATTCTAATAAGAAAGTCTATTTCTTTAAGTAAATAATAAATACTTATTAATATATTTATCCTCTTATTACTATTAAATAGAGTTAGCTATAATTAGACTTAGTAGATAAAACCTCGGAATATAGCACAAGGCCCTTATTATTAAGGACTCCTTTTAAGCTTTCTAAGACCTACTAACTTATCTTCTTTATAAGGTACCTTTAGATTTTAAGTAATATATAAGCTAGCCCTTATTATTAAGAACTACCTTTAAGCTATAAAGGGCCTATCTATTTATCTTCTTTATAAGGCACTTATAGATTTTAAGTAGTATATAAGCTATAAAATTAAAAGGCTACTTATTAGTATAGCCTATAGTACACTTACCTCCTATTTCTTATTATCTCTATTAGCATATATATCTCTAATAAGAGCAGGAGGTATATGTAAAACTATATATTAAGAGGAGATCATTATATAAGGAGACTACTATACTATTTACTTATATTAAATACTACATATTAAAATTAATATCCTATTAGAAGAACTATCTCTTTCCTTTAGTATTATAGTTATATTTAGTCCTTTCTCTACCTTATAGTCTATTATTTTTATTATACTATCTTCCCCCACTATACCCCTTAATACCTTGACTTAATAATAGATATTAAAGATACGCTATAAGCGCTTATAGCTTATTCTACCTACCCTAGCTATTTCTTCTCTATAGACCTCTCTTTCTTATTCTATTCCTTTATATAATACTTAATATCTAGTAATTAACTATATTATAAAGCTTAATATAAAAATCACTAAGTAAATAACAAGCCCTTATATATACCTTAAAGCTATAATTAGTCTTAGAATATGAAAATATAGAGAATAGAATATATAGTAATACGAATTAGACTTATTCTATGTAAGGGATCAGGATTACGGCGCCGAACCGGCGCCGGGCCTCCGCCGAAGTTTAACTGCATTAGTTAGCCGAGCCCTAAAAAGGGCTCCGCGCGCACTAAGTGGCTAGAAGGGCTAACTTGTCTTCTACAATACAACACCCCCTACGTTACTACTGCTCTTTCCTTCCCTGGCCCGGCCTTTTGTAGGCTATAACCTCACATTCTATATATAGTATTACCCTACTAATAGAAGTATTCTCCTTAGAGCTAGCTATAGCTAGCGCTCCCTAGTATAGGTATTATTAAATAATATTTATTACTTAAAAATAGAATTATTAGAATAGAATACAAGAGATTAAGACTTTTATATTTAAATAACTTAGACCTATATTTGTTACTATTTACTACTCTATTATTTCTATTTATTATTATTTTATAAAACTTTTACTACCCCTTAGTATAGCTATAAGTATATTAAGGAGATAGTTATAATAATACTAAGATAGAGATAGCTCGTTAGGGCTTAAATACTAATAGGTATAGCGTATATTAAATAGATAGAGGTTTACTAATAATAGTATAGCTACTAGCAAATACAGTAGTAATAGATATAGTATTAATAGTATAAGTAGTATATAAGAGGATAAATTAATAGTTTAGTAGTTTATTAATAAATCAAAAACTACGTTATTATTAAAGTATAAAGTTGAGATTATAAAGAGTATATATAAGTATAGCTATAGTTAATAGAGTTATAATTATATAATCGAAGGCTATATGTATCATTAAGTGGCGCGGAGTTAAGAAGGCCTATTATACTTAAGTAGTTAAAATTACTATATAGTAGCTAGAGGGTATATATAATAAGTATTAAAAGTAGTATTTATGTATAATTATTGAATTACTTATAGTTATACTTATACTTAAAGTTCTATATCTATACTTATAATAACTATATATTAGGCCCGCTTATAACCCTTTCTATAACTGGCCCACCCCGGCACAATTCAGCGTGCCTGGGGCGGCTCGTGCGCTGCGCCAAGTCCGGCAGATACTTAGGCCGACTCCGACGTACGTTCTGGGGCCCTCAATCCAATACCTTCCAACAAGCCTTTCATCTCTTTCTGCCACTGCCTTCTGTTCTAGTCGCTACTTCATCACAATGCTCTCAAGAAGTCTCAGAACCACCGCGCGCCTAGTGCCGCTCCGTCGGTACCCCGCTGCGCGTGCGATGCCGCTGCAACTGCCCCAAATGATGCAGCACGTCCGCAACTATGCGGATAAGGTCGTCCAGGTGCCGCAGATGGCCGAGTCCATATCCGAGGGCACCTTGAAGCAGTGGTCCAAGCAGATCGGCGACTTCGTCGAGCAGGATGAGGAGATTGCCACCATCGAGACCGACAAAGTGCGTTTCACTTCCAGGTTTCTCCGAAGAGCTCTCCTTCTGCGAGGCCTCCTGACCTTCTACTCAGTGGCCTTACTGACATAGGTTTCTGTAGATTGACGTGGCTGTCAACGCCCCAGAGGCCGGTGTCATCAAGGCATTCTTGGTCAGCGAGGAGGACACTGTTACTGTTGGTCAGGATATCGTCAAGCTCGACCTTGGCGGGAAGAAGCCCAGCGGAAGTGAAACCTCTACGGAGAAAGAATCTGGAGACAAGCCCGCCCCTGAACCCGAGACCAAGCCCGAAGCCCCGAAGGAGGAGTCAAACCCTGAGCCCAAGACCCAGTCCGAACAGGAGAGCAAGCCGGCTGCCCCAAATCAAGAGACTAAGGAGCCGTCCAAGCCTGCGCCAGCGCCCGCAAAGGATGTGCCTGCAAACTCAGGACCGAGCTTGGGCGGCCGTGAGGAGCGTCGCGTGGGTCTCAACTTAACAGAAGGCATTGCTTGCCATCAACGCGTGGCTAGAGCTAACTCTTCGGAATAGGTAAAAATGAACCGGATGCGCCTTCGTATCGCCGAGCGTCTCAAGCAATCACAGAACACCGCAGCCTCGCTGACCACCTTCAACGAAGTAGACATGTCGTCCCTCATCGAGTTCCGCAAGCTCTACCGCGACGATGTCTTTAAAAAGACTGGCATCAAGCTAGGCTTCATGAGCGCCTTCTCTCGTGCTTGCGTCTTGGCCATGCGTGACATCCCGGCTGTCAACGCGTCCATCGAGGGCCCCAACGGCGGCGACACTATTGTGTACCGCGACTACGTAGATATCAGCGTGGCTGTCGCCACTGAGAAGGGTCTTGTTACCCCTGTCGTTCGGAACACCGAGTCGCTGGACATGCTGGGCATCGAGAAGGCCATTGCCGACATGGGTCGCAAGGTAGGTTTGGCGACGACGGATATGATGAGCGCATGGTCCATAGCTGACACCATTTGGTTGCAGGCACGGGATAATAAGCTCACCATTGAGGATATGGCTGGCGGTACCTTTACCATCAGCAACGGTGGCGTTTTCGGTTCCCTCATGGGTACACCCATCATTAATCTCCCCCAGACTGCCGTGCTGGGCCTTCACGCTATAAAGGAGCGTCCTGTTGTCGTCAACGGAAAGATCGAGGTGCGTCCCATGATGTACCTTGCCCTGACATACGACCACCGTCTTCTTGACGGAAGGGAAGCTGTCCAGTTCTTAGTAAAGGTCAAGGAGTACATAGAGGACCCTCGACGCATGCTTTTGTAATTAGCTAGTATTGCGGCTATAGGAATAAAATCTAGATTCCTGTATCTTCCAGACCGTTATTAGTAAGTAGTTAGTATATAACTATATTTTAAAAACTTATTATTATTTATCGTTATTGTTTTATAGTTACTATTGTATATCTTAAGTATGATGATTTTATAATATATAAATAAAACTTATTCCTAGTATTACTACGAGATAGCAGCTTTCATAATCTTAAGACAATTTCTTTCTATTAAGGCATTATAAAAGGAGTAATATAAGAGTTATAAGGTATTTATACTAAAGGAACTTAATTTAAAGTTGAATTTAAAATGATTTTTATTACTAAAAGAACTTAATAGATTTACTAGTTAGCTACACTAGAGAGCGCTAGCTATAGGCTATAGCTAACTCTAAAGAGAGTTCTTCTATTAGTAAGTTTTTATATTCTATTTCATATATTATAATCTTCTAAATCTAATTTTAGCTTTAATATATAAATAAGTATTCATTATCTACTACTATAAGCTATATTAAAAAGTATCTATTTATTTATAATTTATATATCACTTTATATATGCAAGTATTTTCAAAAAAGACAAATATAGAGGTTTTTCATAATATAAAAGTATTTCTTAATAATAAGAGGTTTATATAATATTTTATTTCTTAAATATAATTAACGTGGTTCATTAGTTAGCTATATATATTAGTTAGCCGCGTACTTTTTCCTATATCTATAATAATATCTAGTATTTCTTAACTATAATATATTAGATCTATTATTAGTTATCGCTATTAGAATCTCCTAATAATTTAATATCCTTAGAATATGTTTTTGTATTATAACTAGTCTTATTATATATATTATAATATCTCTAAGCTAGCTAGGCTCTCTTTAATAAACCCCCCTCTTTACTCTCATAAGGTACTAGATATCTATATTTTTATTTCGCTTTTGATAAACCCTTAGGATCCTCTATATTAAGTACTCCTCTAAGCTAGATCTATATCCTTTTAGCCCTCTAATATTTTATAAATATTATATTTATATCCTTGAGTATATAAATCTAATTAGTTAAAAGAGTAAATAAGTATATTATTACTCATATACCCTTTAATAATTACTTAGCTAAAGTAATAACTAGTATTAATAAACTTTTTTAATAAGGAGAGATCTAACTTTTAATAAAGTTAGATTATAAGATAATTTATTATTAGTCAGAGGGTATTGATAACTACTAAGGTAGTAGTATTAAAGGGTTAGCTATAAGAGGTATAGGTTTCTTTAAATATATATTAAGCTTCTAGATAATATAATCTAGATTCTATAGTGGAATTCTAGCGCTTAGGAATATAAAATTAATGTTTTCCTTATTAAAAGCCTTATTATAAGCCTAATAGAAGGTAATAAAGAACATAGACTTAGTAATATCGTTTATAGAGGCTTAGATAAAGAGGTTAATTTTACTACTATATATATATTTTTGAGGTAAATAAAGGATAGTATCTAATAGCTAAAGTATATTAAATAAACGTTTAGGTATACTAACTATTATAATATTATTCTACTTATAATAATTATTAAATTTAGCTAATAAATAGCTCTTATAGCTATTAATAATAAGTATTTAGTAGACGCCCTTAGTTTAGTTCTAAGTATATTTATTGAAGTATTTAATCTAGTTAAGACCTATCTAATTATCTATCTATCTATTAGTAATAAGCTTAATAACCTAGTTATGTAGAAAACCTGACTCTATAGTCTAACTAGTAAAGTAATATGCGCTCTTAATAATTATAAGTAGAGGGATATGCTACCCGCTTAAATTAATATATCTAATAACTATAGCTTATTTATAGTTACTAGGCTAGATAGACTTTACTTTGTTATATTAATTAGTATATATTATTACTATGAATATAGTAATTAAACCTATTATAAAGCTAGTCTTATTAGAAATATAAAAGCCCTCCTCTTAGATTCTATATTTAGTCATTATATTGGATAATAATATAGACTACTTTAAAATAACCTCTAGGTCCTCTTAAACAGCCCTTTAATAGTTATATAGATTCTTAAACTTAGTTTTTAAAATAAGCTATAAGTCTATAAACCGCCTAGCTTATTACTTAATAATAAGCGTATTATTACGCGCTTATAGTAGGAGATTAGTTATATCTTTTATATTAGCGAGGTATAAAGGAAATCCTCTAGTATGTTATTTAATAATATATTAGAAAAGTACCTTTTCCTTAATTAGATTAAGTTTATATTATTAAGGTTAGATAGGTTTATATTGAGCTTAGTTATTTATTCTATTATTTACAGAGCTTTTAGGGATACTATAGCTCTTTACTATATATTATATACTTACCATTTAGCTTATGATATATATTAATTAGATCGCCTTAATAGTAAAAAGCATTTTATTTTCTTATAAGTAAATTAGTATCATAGTTATAGAGTAAATACACGTTAAATATATAAGTAGTTAATAACCAAGCGGGTCTAGGAAAAAGTGCGCGGCTAACTAATAAATTACGTTATATTTAAGTCTATCTAATTTTAACAAGAGTTTTAATATAGAAATAGATTTTACGTATCTATTTAAAGAAGTAAATCTCTCTATTAGAGTTTATAATTAGAATAACTACTAAATAGGTAAGTTAAATAATAGCCTCTTTATATAATAATTTTCATTTAATATATATTCTTTATATAGCTCTTACTTTATTTAAGTTATATATATTAGGAAAGATAGAATAAAGTAAAAAGTAAACATACTATTACTATGTTAAGTTCGTAGTTATACTATAGCCCCTCTATAAAAATACTATAATGAATTCACCTAGTTTATAGGAATACTTTAGAAAATACTATGAAAGCATTTTAATCTATACCCTCTACTAAATAAGGAAAACAATATAGGAACCTTATATGTTCCTACGTATAGTTAAACTCTCTAAATATTATAAAATCGGATATATACCGCACTAGAGCTAATTATACTAGAGCTAAGTAGGTTATTAATGTCCTTATAGTAATACCTTAGCTAAGCCTTCTAATATAGTACTATAAATACTACTATATAAGAGATAACTACTTAACTAAAGAGGTCTTTCCTAAGACGTTCTTATAACTAGAAGTATAAGAAGCTCTAATACTATAAGTAGGGCTTTATATCTCTCCCTCTTCTTCATCCCTATAACCTATAATAAATCCTTAATAATATTAATGCTAGACTCTATATATCAAGGCATTAAGCCTATATAAGGTATACCTTTCAATATAAATAATATATAAGAGATTACTAGAGAGTTTAGTATTAATATAATATATAAAATCCGCTTCTTTATAAACTACCTTATTATATATAGGGAGTACATTATTAATATAGGTCTTAAGAGAGCTCTCTTTAATACTCCTAGAGGGAAAGGATAATATTATATTATAACTAAGTGAGTGGACTTAGTAGGGGAAGTTTAATAAGTTAAAAGTATACCTTATAGAGTAGCTCTTCTTTAAGTAGGCCCTCTATACTACTAAGGTAGAGGTAGCTTAAGCCTATTAGGGCTTAAATATTAGTAAGTATACCCTATACTAAATAGAGAGAGCGTTGCTAATAATAGTATAGCTATAAAGGTATAGGTTAACTAGATTAAATAAGAGGACTAGTAGATAAAGCGGTAATAGAGGTATATTTAATAGTAGCCTAGGTAATATATAAGAGAATAGCCTAATAGTTTAGTAGTCTACTAGTACTTAAAGAATTAAAAACTACGTTATTATTAAAGTATAAAGCTGAAGGTTTTAAGGCTATAGGTATATATAAGTATAGCTATAGTTAGGAGAGGATTATATAACTAAAGGCTATATATACTATTAGGAGGCGGAGAGTTAGAAGGTCTATAATACTTAGGTAGGTGAAATTATAGGCTAGTACCTAGAGGCAGTATTATAGTAACTATAAGGGCTGTACTTATATATCCGTCTCGAATATAGTAATTATTCTATGGTATATACTAGGTCCTCTCTTATATATCCTAGATGAGGGGCTTACTGAAGCCTAAAAAGCTATAATTAGTGAGTTATATAGCGCTATTTATACCTTATAGGATAATAGTAAGCTTCAGTAAGTACTATTAAGGTTAATATATAACTAAGGACTATTATCTAAAGTTATAAACCCGTCCTAGTAGTACCTACTTATATATAATTAGGAATATTATACTCTAAGAGGATAGAATAAGAGGTAAGACTATCTTAGCTTAGGCTTTATATAAATTACTATATACCTAGAGTCTTATCCTATATTAAAAGAGCTTCTCTAACTATTTTATTTTCTAATAATTTAATACTAGTTTAAATATTTATAAGTTTTAAAATCAATCTAAAGTATTTCAACTCAGCTAGGGTGAATTCTTTATAAATCTATCCATTAGTATTTATTCTACTAATATAAATATTGCTTTAAATAAGCCAACTAAGCACTTTTAGTAGAGCTATTTATTTTAAATATTAATATATTTAAGCCGTATTATAAAATATTTTCCTAGGTTTATAATAAGCCTTATAGGCTCCTAATTATTATAATAGACCTTCTAGGCGTCCCTAAGATTGAAATAGATATTCTAACATAATCTCTATAGTATTATTATATTTTTTATTATTTATTTAAAGCTAAGAGGTCCTACTTGCATTATTAATATTATAATAGCACTTTATTATATAGCCTTTTAGTAAGTAGTACCTCTAAAGAGTAAAATAATATATCCCTATAATAACTATTAAGTTTTCTTATTATCTATAAATAAGGCGTCTCTAGTAATTAGGAGTTTTTAATTACCCTCTATTATATTATAGCTAATTACTAAATATTACATTAAGTATAAATATTAGATTACTTAGTTTATTATCGCTAAATATACTTTAAAAGAACTTATTAAGAATTTCAATAATTAAGTAGCTATAAGTATTATGTCAAGGTATATTAAAACTATAATATAGAAAATAAAGCTAATCTTCTCTTTATACCCCTTTACTTATACTGTTATAGCTTAGAATATATTCTTTTAAAATTTAGTAATAAGTAATAGTATAATAAGGTAAATACTATCTATAAGGTTAAATCTTCTTATAATAATGTTAATTTTTATATTATAAATCAAGTAGATTATACACATAGATCTATCTCTAATAACATAAATACCTAAAAGCTATTCTAAGCTTTAATTCTTAAGGGTATATTTAGCTTTTAACTTTTAAATTAGGTATTACTTTGGTGCTTTATTACCCCTATAGTAGAATTTAAAGAAGTTATTAATATAAAATAGGATAACGACTTTATAGTTTAGATCTATAAATAGATAAGGGTCCTTACTATATAGCTCTATTTCTAATCTATAAAGTATTAAGCTAAAGTCTTTATATTATAGGAGTAGCGATTCTTACTTACGTAAGCTCGATATATATTTACCTAGTTACTTAAAGCCCTTAGAAAGTTTATAAGTACCTAGCTCTCTGTTTAGTATCTCAGCGTTTAGAAAAGCGTTAATAATGTTAAGTAATATTAAATTAGTAAATTTTAAGGTTTAAATAGGCTATAATCAGAAGTATTACTTATAATATCCGAGCTATAAGTATAGTAGTAGATGTTTTCTATAGGCTATCCTAGGGTTATATATCTCTCTCTATATAGATATATACTTCATAGTACTAGAGATACCTATCCTTATTATATTTATAGCTAATTACCTACTTAAGGGGAAGTAGCCTTTAGTATATATCTTTAATAATAATAATATACTAAGACTATACTCGAATTAGCGTTTATATTCCGTTTTATACTACTTATTTAAAACTGTATTAGAGCTTCAAAGGTAAGATTTAAAGTTCCCTCTAGTTCTAGAGCGGTTTAATAAGGTGTAAGGAATAATGGCGGGTGCTGGATGCAGAGCCACGCTATTAGCAAAACGATAGCAAGTCAGGGGCGGATACATACACCTTAGAGAAAACTCTATAAGCTAAAAACTTAAAAGGTTAAGTAATAGTCTAATATAATAATAGATATCTACGTTTTAATATTCTAGCCTTTCTTAGTTTAGGCTTTTAGCTATACTCTTATAATTCTATTGCTTCTACTTTAATTTAAGAAACTAGCGCTAGTTAGAATATCTAAAGCAAACTAGTAATAATATACTAACGATTTAGTAATAGAGTTTAATTATAATAAATTCTAGGCTAAGTATATAGAATATAACTAATAGGGTCTTAGCTAATAAGATATTAACTATTTACTAAGCCCTGAGATATAGGGAATATAGTATAGATACTATACTAGGGGAATAGATAACCCTAGTAATAATATAGCAGGAGGAATAACCCCGAGAGGTCGGGCTAGGTCCTAGGTAGCACTAGACTAGGCAGACGACCCCTCAAGGGGTGAATAGATAGCGAGCAATAGCTAATAGGGCACCCCGCCTAGGATGCCCTAAGAAGCTAGTATCTCTAGTATCCTTACTTAAGCTATAGGGTTACTATAGAAATAATAGGAGAGCCTTATAGAGCAGATATATCTATAATAGTAGTAATATAAGGAATAAACTACTACCTTACTATAGGAACTTGCTAATCGCTTAGCAATAAGATACTTATAGAGAGAATATAAAAAGCCCCCTATATATAACTACTATATTATAACTAAGGACTTTACTATAGACTAGATGAATAACTAGATCTAAGCGATTAAAGATAGAAACTAACTATATGCTAGTAATATACTAGAGCAGCAGGTCTAATAGGTGCTCACGAACATAAGCCTATCCCTATAGACCTAGTAGCAATACTATAGGGCTAGGCTAGAACGAGACCTAGTATAAGCTAACTTTATAGTATTTACTTGCTAATAGTATATTAACCCTAAGCTTTAAGAGCAAAGGTATTATAAGAACTAGATATAATAAGGCAGAAGGAGATATAGTTACTAATATAGTTCTTTACTAAATAGTTAGTAATATATTAGGACTTAGGTATAGTTAATATAGAAGATAGCAAGGCTAAGGCCTATATACTATACTTCTAATTAGCCCTATTCCTATATAGGGAACTTAAATATTAGAAAGTTAGGATATAGAGGCTAAGAGATATAGCTATAGAAGCTAAATACTTATAGGAGATATATTACTAATAGGGTAGCGAACCTCTATAAAGTAAAAGCAAGAAATAGCATATAGGGGAAGAGCATAACCTAAGGAGGCCCCTAGTAGCAAGGTTAGGTTAAAAGGCAAGCTAGTAGGGTTCTAGCTAGAAGATAATATAGGGTTTATAGAGCTTAATACTTTACTAATAGGTTAGTAGCATAATGCAGGGATCTAATTAGAATACGTCTATATCTAGCCTTAGTATATAACCTATAATATCTAATTATATAGTATACTTTAGCTATAAGTAAAAGGGGTATAAGAGGGTAGACTACCTAGATAAATATGCGAGATAAAGCGTAAATAAAACGCTAGTAGGATACTAAGTACTTGCTAAGAAGGCGAGGGTTAATATAATCTAATCCTTAAGAGTTAAGGAACTCGACTTATTAGAAAATAAGTAGCCTAGGGGATTATACTAATAACCCCTATGCTTAAATTAGAACTAGATACTCTCCTAGAGGGAGCTATTATAAAGGGATAGGTAATTACTCTCTAGAATATTGCTAAATAAGAAGTAATAGTAGATATAGATTCCTATTCCTAGGTTAATATTATTAGTAGTTAATTAGCTAAGTCCCTATAACTATAACCTATAGTAGCTATTCCCCCTATATTAGAAGGGTTTAATAGGTTATCTATAATAAGCTAGAATATATACTAATTAATATTTTTCCTTATTAACTTAGGAGGAGAAGCGAGGAAGATATAGCAACACTTTGCCTAGGCCCTCTAACCTAAAGGAGTAGGAGACCTCCTCTTATTATAATACTCTATAGGAAGAGAGGTTATTATAATTAATACTTAGATAAATACCTAGGAATATAAATGCTTTAGTATTACTAAGCTATTAGTATTTGCATAAGAGATTATTAAGAATAGCTAGAAAGCTTATATTATATATATATTAGGCAATATCGCCCCCTATAAGCTGCTAATAGGGGCGCTAGAAGAAGAAGACACCCTAGAGGGTAATATGGAGTTAATACTAGAGCTATTTAGTGAATAGGTAATATTTAATAAATAGGTAGCGAAGTATACCTAGTCCTAGAGGGCGTAGAATATATAATTAACTTAATTAAAGGGAAGAAACCTCTATATAAGCCTATCTACCTATTAAATAAGCATTAGTTAGAAGAGCTTTGCTAATATATCGCTAATAACTAAGCAATAGGGCGGATCTAACTCTTAACTAGCAAAGTAAGCGCCCCTATCCTTTTTATACCTAAGAAAGATAGGTCCCTATGCCTTTATATAGATTATTAAGGCCTTAATAAGGTAATAATAAAGAACTAATATCTACTCCCC
>JAOQIF010001362.1:0-19652 GCA_026260285.1 Colletotrichum sansevieriae
TAGGATAAAAAACGAAGTTATTATAAGGGTATAGTATAAGAAGGTGCTCGCTAGATAAAGAGCGAATAATAGGAGAACTAAAACGAAGCTACTATTAGGATAACTACTCTCTTTCAAAAGGAAATAATAGGATAAAAAAAACGAAGTCTTTATAAGGGTATAGCATAAGAAAGTGCTCGCTAAATAAAGGGCGAATAACAGGAGAATAAAAACGAGGCTATAAGGATAACTACCCTCATTTAAAAGGAAACGATAGGATCCCTTTAGAATAGCCCGGATAGAGAGCATAAAAGGGCTTAAAAGGAGAGGAATTATAAGGAATAGGACTATAGGCCTAGCTATTATATTAATAACTCTAAGGGCTCTACTATCTTTTAGCGAATATTTACTAAATAGATACCGCGCTAGATAATAGTAATAATAAGTAAAGGACCAGGGCCTACCCCGGACGGCTAAGAGGGATAATAATAGAGAGCCGACCTGCAATACCCGATCTTATAGTAGGGACTACTATAATTAGAAGGGGGATAATTATAAGGGACTAGATACCTAGACTAGAGAAGCTAGAGATGCTTTAGCTACTATAGGCCGAAGGGATAGAGAGGCCTATAGGTCTAGGGTATAAAACCCTCATAGCGAAGACTTAGCGAATACTTACTAAAAGCTAGAAAGGAGGGATCTTAGAGGAAGCAAGCAAAAGTAGTATAATAATACGGACCCTATCTTTTGGGTGCTTCTGCTATTAGTTTGACCTAACCGTAGCTCTTAGCCCCTCGATACCTTTACAAAGAAGAACCCCAGAGAGTGAGGGAGATCTAGGAAGCTTACTAACTTAATACCGCCTTATTTATAGTAATCTACTAGAGGGTTAGCAGGAGTTAGCTATCTAGGTTAGAAGCAGGAATAGAGGTAGTAAGACTAAGGGAGATTAAAAAAGCACTTAAAGCGAAGAAACTAGAAGACTATTTAGAGAAACTACTATAATATATTTATAATAAATTTATAGAGCTTTTTAAGCTAGCTAAGTTATACCCTTTACTCCTAAGCTATCCTAATATAGATTATAAAATCTACCTTAAGTATAATACCTCTAGCTAAGAGGCGCCCTTACCCTAGGGACCCCTCTATAGCATATTTAGAGAAGAGTTATTAGTATTAAAAAACATACTTATAGACCTACTTAATAAGGTCTTTATTTAGGCAAGCAAGTCTCCTGCTAGCGCGATTATACTTTTTATTAGGAAGCCTAGCAGAGGATTAGAGTTCTATTATAACTACTAAGTATTAAATATAATTATAAAGCGAGACTACTACCCCCTACCTCTAATCTAAGAGACCTTCTAGAGGGTTAGTTTAGCAAAGTAGTATATTAAGCTAGATATAGTAGTAGCCTTTTATAAGATTTATATAGCAGAAGGGCAGTAGAAAAAGACCGCCTTTCGCATATAATATAAGCTCTTTAAGTAGCTAGTCTATCTATTCGGATTGAGCGGAGCCCCTATAATATTCTAATGATATATCAAAAGCACGCTCTAGGAGTTCCTTAATAACTTCGTAATAATATATATTAATAATATATTAGTTTATAGCAGCAGGTCCTAAGCAGACTATAAGCAGAAGGTGCATAAGGTTCTCTAGGCTCTCTAAGAGGCTAGTCTTAACTTTAACCTAGTAAAGTATAAGTTCTCTATAAAAGTAATAAAGTATATAAGATTTATCCTAAAGGTAGGCGAGGGTATTGCTTATAATATAGAGAAAGTATAAGTAATTATTAAATAAGAGCGTATACTTTAGTAAAAGGATTATAAAGTTTCCTTAGGTTTACTAATTACTACTAAATACTTATATTAGAGTACTTAGGGGTTATAAAGCCCCTGACCCTCCTAATAAAGAAGGGAGCGCTATTTATCTAGGGTAAGGAATAAGAAGATATATTCTAGGCGCTTAAATGCTACTTCTAAACCGCACTAGTATTATATTATTTTAACCTATAAGCCCTAATAACTATTAAGATAGACTACTTAAGGTTCGCTTTAGGGGGGGTACTAACTTAAGAAGATGCATAAGGATAGCACTATCCTATTGCTTTCTACTTGCAGAGGCTAACCCCTGCCTAATATAACTACCTAATTTATAATAAGGAGCTATTAGTAGTAATTACTTATTTAAGCATATAGGATGCTAAGCTAAGAAGCTACCCTAGGTTTAAGGTCCTTACTAACTATAAGGCCTTAAATACTTTATACAAAAGCAATATTTAATAAAACGCTAAAGTTGCTAAGCGGAGTAGTTAATAAGGTATAATTTCTACTTAGAATATTAACCTAATTCCCTAGTAGCTATACCTAATATATTCTTATGCTATAAATAGGATGCCCTAAGAGGATAAGAGGATAAATATAAGAAAGGGAGGGTAATATAAATAATCCCTAACTCCGCCCTAGGTAAGGTAAAGAGGGTAGTAATAGTTAAAGCTCCTATTATAATAGTATTTAAGGATCTAGCCCTTTAATAAGCATAGAATAAAGCATAAGTAGAAGATAACTAGTACTAAGGGGCTTATTCTATAGTAAAAAGGGGCGACTAAAGCTTCCCTCCCTAGCTAGGCCTAAAACTATAGATTGCTAAGTATAGCGTTAATACCCTTAGCTAATTAATATTTGGAGACTAGATCTAGGTATTAGGATTAATAGATAAAAACTACCCTTAGAATATGCGTTAAATGCAGTTAATTGAGAAGTGCTATAACTTAGTAATAATAAGCTACGATAGTTAGAATAATACCCTAGCTATCCTAGCCTAGTAATACTTCTAGCTAGGGTAGTCCTCTATAGTCTACTAGTTTATAAGAAACTATAATAGCTATAGGCGTGGAATAATTTAGTAATAAGCGAAACGCAGGCTTCTTCAACCTTTGCTAGTAGTAGAATAGCTATATTATAATCTCGCTATGGATTTTATTATAAACCTCCTATATATAGTGAAAATAGGGTCTAGATACCTCTAGGTAATAGTTAATAGGCTCTCTAAGATAATAACCCTAGAAGGGATGCCTTTAATAGATATAGAAACGTATATAGAACGCTTTATAAACTACTACTACTAATTCTACAGTATATTGAAGTCTATTATTATATAAGGGACTAGAGACCCAGACTAGAGAAGCTAGAGACGCTTCAGCTACTATAGGCCGAAGGGATAGAGAGGCCTATAGGTCTAGGGCATAGAACCCTTATAGTAAAGACTTAGTAAATACTTACTAAAGGCTAGAAATAAGGGATCTTAGAGGAAGCAAGTAAAAGTAGTATAATAATATAGACCCTATCTTTTAGGTGCTTCTGCTATTAGTTTAACCTAACTATAGCCCTTAGCCCCTCAATACCTTTATAATTCTTTTGCTTCTACCCTGCTTTAGGAAAGTTAGTAATAATAATAGTACTACGTACCTAAGTAATACCTACTAATTAAGCTAAAGAACCTACGCCTAATATTCGCTAAGAGTAGAGCGAAATAGCCTATATAAACCTTTATAAGGAAGCTAACCCTAGCGAGCAATGAGAGGATAATATAAGCTAATAAGGGGAGGTAAGAAGCTATGCTTTAAGCGAGGCTAGGGGCCCCGAAGAGAACGGGCTACTTATACTAAATACTCGCTATGTAGATACTAAGTATATATAGGAGAATGGGGTATATAAGACCCCTTCCCATAAACCGGACGGGCTAATAGGCTAGATATCCATAGCTATAGCTAATAGGCTAGCCTAAGCCAGAGGGTTAGATAAAGCAACTAGCTAAGTGCTAATATAATAGATTATAACTATAATAGCTAACTAATAGGAGCTAATTGCTACTGCGTTAAGCAACTAAGCTCCTACTAAGCAATTGCCTAAGGTTTATAAAAAACCCCCGAATTATAATATAGCGCGCCTTACTAGCGAATCTACTAGTATAATAAGGGAAAATTAGCTTATTATAGTTAAAGAGGCTTATAAGCACTGCCCTAGCTGCTCTAATAGCTAGTATATCTAATAGGCTTTAAGTATAATAGAGCATACCTTAGAAATAGAATAGCAGAATTATTAGCAAACGCTTATAGATAAGTTAGGGAACTAGATAGACCCTAAATAGGAAGACTTTAGAATTTTCATAAGAGGGTAGCATATTACGCCTAAGCTCTAAGAATAGAACTATTATAATACTCTAAGATAGTACTACTAGAAAGATAATAAGAAACTAATTATATATTAGGCTTAATAGGAGTCTATTAACTAAGCACTTAGCGAGCTAAGCACTAGTAATATAAAGGCGTACGCCTTCTTTTAGGGCTTTATTAGAACCCTAAAGGATAAACTCTTTAAGTAGGATATTAACTATACTAATATATATACTATCGCCCTATATATATAGAGATTATAGGAGATCATAGAAGGGAGATATAGGGGAATATCCGCTAGCCGTTCCGAGTTATATAAGCAACTATACTTAGGCTCCCTAGACCGCCCTTATAAGAGCAGCTTGCAACCCCTTAGGTTAATAGACTTAAGGGATCGCTACTTAGAGACCCTATCCTAGAACGACCGCTTAGCAGATGCTCGCATAACGCCTAGCGCTAGTAGTATATCTATTAACTCCCGGGGACCCTAATACTATAACTATAAGAAGTATAGCTATATCTCCCCTAACTATACTAAACCCTATGCATAGCTAATAGGTAGCAATTAGAACCTAAACCTAAGGCGGGGCGGGATAAGCATAATTATAATACCTAGCGTAACTAATACTAAAGACTTAGGAAATAAGTAGGCATAGATATAACCCTAAGGGGTATTATACTAGAAATCACCTCGGTTCTAATAAGATAGACTATTAAGGGATAGGCATTAGCGCTACGAATATCTAGTAAAGTCGAACTAGAGGTTAATATAGATACCTATATAGTAGTAGATATTATATGAGAAGACCTCGTCGAGAGGCTCTAACTAAAGGAGGCTACTAGTATTATAGCCCCTAAATTAGTAGATTTCTAGGGAAGGCCTATGCCTATAAGCAAGGTCTATTAGCTTATATTCTTCCTTATAGATAATTAGGGTTACCTATAGAAGATTCGCTAGGCTTTTATTATAAGCCCTCGCCCTAAAGGAGCAGGAGATATCCTTCTATCTAACGACTTAATAGAATAGGAAGGCATCTATATAGATACCTATATATATACCTAGTTATATAAACCCCTCTTACTCGCTAAGCTAGAAGCGATTATCTAAGAGATTATAAAGAATAGCTAATAAGCCTACGTTATATATCTAATAAGCGCTATAAGCTCTAATAAAAAGGATATAGAATCCTTAGGCGAAGACTTGCTAGATAATAAGTAGGAGAAGAAGATTCCTAGGGAACTTCAAGACTTTACTAACATTTTTAATAAGGAGAACGCAAAGAAAGTTCTAAAGCTAAAAGGAGTAGTATACTATATTGAACTAAAACCTAGTAATGAACCCCTATATAAGCTAATATACCTTATATTAGCAGAGCAGTTATAAACGCTCGCTAAGTATATCCGGGATATAGAGGCAGCAGGCTATATATGCTGCTTAACTAGCTCTATAGGAGTACTAGTACTATTTATACCTAAGAAGGATAGAAGCCTATAACTATATATAGACTATAGGGGACTGAACGAAATCACAGTAAAGAACTATTATTCTCTACTATTAATTAGCAAGCTTCTAGATAGGCTTACTAGAGCTAAGTTTATTTTAAAGATTAACTTAAGCGAGGTATACTACTAAATTATAATTAATAAAGCAGATAGGTAGAAAATAGCGTTTAGAATGCGATATAGGTACTTCGAGTATACTATAATACTATTTAGGCTTACGAATGCCCTAGCAACTTTCTAGGCGTATATTTACTAAATACTTGCTAACCTTCTAGATACCTGCTATATTATATACCTAGATAATATTCTAATCTACTTAGATATAAGGGAATAGCATACTAAGGACCTCTATATTATCCTATACTACCTAAGGGCTACTAAGCTATTTATAAAACTAAAGAAGTATAACTTCTACTAGATAGAAGTAGATTTTCTAGGGTTCTATATTACCTAAGATAGTATTAAGATAGACCTAGATAGAGTCCGAGTAGTTGCTAAATAGCTAGTACCTAAGTCTTTTAGAGATATCTAAGTATTCCTTAGTTTCTATAACTTTTACTATAAGTTTATTATAAGATATTCTTATATCATAGCCCCTATAACTAACGTGCTTAAGGGAAGCTAGAACGGCACGAAGTTAGGAGCCTTCGCCTAGATAAGGGAGATATAGACCGCATTCGAGATACTTCGGAGAGTATTCGCTAAAGCCCTAATACTAAGATACTATAACCTAATATTAGAAACTAGGGTTAAAACTAATATATCTACTTAGGCAGCGTCTAGCGTGCTTTTATAGAAGCATAATATACTTTAGCACCTAGTAGCCTTCTAGTTAAGGAAGCTCTTAGATATAGAGAGGCGCTAGGCTATAGGGTAATAGGAACTCCTTACTATTATAGAAAGTTTAGATTACTAGGCGTAATACTTATAAGAACTCCCTAAGAAATTCATAGTACTTATAGACTATATAGCGCTAAAGGGAGTACTCACTACGCCTATATAGGATATTTATAGAAGACTCGCGCGATAGGTCTACTACTTATTAGCATTTAACTTTAAAATCTAGTATAGGTCGGGGGTTACTAATCCGGTAGATAGACTATTATAACGCCCTAATTATATAATAGAAGATGCTAAGGTAGATAATATACTTCCTACCCTTAGAAAGAAACTTAGGCTTATTAGCTAGCTTTTAGTAAATATTCGCTAGTATATTACTAAGCTCAAAGGAACTATAGCAGTTATGAGAACTTATACCTAAGCTATCTAGTAAAGCATATAAGAACCTTGCTAGAGGGCTAGCTCTAAGGTTAAGGGATCCTTACCCTTAAGTTAGCACCACCCCACGATAAGTACTAATAAGCTACTATATATAAGTATGCATATTAGCACTATTACCCGCACGAAAGCATATGCAGGTGCTACGCCGACTGCTCCACGAGAGAATAGCAATAGGCTAGAGGACTCAGGGGGAGCTAGGGTTACTATACTAGAATAGTATATCCTATATACTATAATAAGGGAGCTTATTCAGGATAAAACAGCTTATATGCTATAACTAGGCGTAGATCTCGAACAAATAGTTAGAGGACTGCAGGCTAAAGACCCCTTCTATAGAGATATCGCAGCTAAGGTTCGCCGGGACGCTAGGGAATACTAAGGATATTAAGTTAATAAGAATAACATCCTTTAGTTTAGAAGAAGACTTATTATCCTAGAAGAGGGATCCCTCTGCTATAAAATCCTGAAAAACTACTATAATACGCCTAGATTAGGGCATATAGGAGCAAATAAAATAGCTAAGCTAATCTTATGAAAGTTTTATTAGCTATATTTAATAGAGGATATATAGCGATATATCGCCGAGTACCCGCGCTACTAAGGGGTGCGCATACTACGGCATAAGTTATACGGGCTATTATAAATACTAGAACTACTAGTATACCTATTCTAATAGATTTCCTTAGACTTCTTAACTAGCTTATTAGAAAGTCGCTAAGATAATAGAGTTACTTATAATATAATCCTAGTAATTATATATCAGATAACCAAAGTAGTATAGTTCTTAGTAATAACTAAGCGACTAGATCCTATAGGTTTAGCGAGGATCCTATATCAAGAGATCGAGTGCTAATATAGCACGCTAGAGGTTATTATTAGTAACTGAGATAAATTAATTACTAGCTAGTTCTAGTGAGACTAGACTAAGGCCTAAGATATAGAAGGGTATATCTCTACTGCATAGTATCTATAGATAGATAATTAGACTGAAAGAATGCACTAGACCCTAACTATATATCTTATAAAGTTTAGCGAAGGCTTGCGCAACTAATAGGCAATATAACTAGTTAAAGCCGAATTTTTATATAATAATAGCAAATATGCTATTATTAGCATATCCCTATTTAAGGCCCTTATAGGATACTACCCTCGAATAGTTAATTACTACTCGCTAAATATAGAGATCAGGACTCAAGGGGTTAACAAAAGGCTTAAGAAGCTAATAGAGGTTTGCTAAAGAATAGCTAAGACCTAGCGATATATAACTAAGGTATAAGCTAAGAATATAAACGCTAGAAGAAAAGCGTAATTATACTATATTAGAGATGTTATAAGACTCTTAATAAAGAACTTCTATTTCGCAAAGGGTTAGTAAAAGCTTACCCTAAGATTTATTCCTATGCTAGTTATAGAAGTTATAAGCCCTAACGCCTATAGAGTATAACTCCCGGAGAAGTATAGCAGAGCGTATAATATCTTCTCTATTGCTCTACTTAAGCTATAATATAGCTAAAAGCTTGCTAAGGGGTAGCTCCTAGACCTTAAAGAAGACCCTAAGGAATAAGAAGTCGAGGATATTATATTATAGAGGGAAGCGCTAATAAGCCCCCTATATTTAGTTAAATAGAAAGGCTAGCTAGTAGAGTATAATACTTAGGAGCCTAAAGAATACTTAGCGAACGCTTTACAAATCCTAGCTAGATTTAAGAAATAATAGCACAAGTCGTATTATAAGTAGGATAACGAGTAGTATAGATTAATAAGAAAAGTTAATTAACTATAAGATAGCTAAAACGCTAAAGAGAAGACCCCCCCTATAAAGAATAATATAAACCTAGTAGGTATCTAACCTTATATCACTATAGAAGTCTACTATACTCTCGCTAAAGTTCTGCTAATACTACTACTCCTTATTATTATTATTACCCTCGTTATTATTATTATTATCCTCGCTCTCCTCCTTAGAGCTCTCGCTAGTAGTATTACTATTACTTCCCTAACTATCGCTCTCTATAGCTTTATTAGAGTTGCTATCCTCTATAGCAGAGGACTTATCCTCCTCGCTATTATAAACCTAGTACTACTAAGCTATTACTAAGGCGTTACTAACCTTCTTCTAAGAATTTAGTCGAGGCGTAGAACTACTACTAATAACTTTAAAGATAGCAACAGGAGCTTAGTAGTAAGTATTATAAAGTATATAGGAACTTTAGACCTTTAAAGGCTCCTATAAAGGAAGTATAAATATATAGGTATTGCTCTTTGAAAGCTGCGTTATTAGGATATTAGTAAGCTTATTAAGAAAGGTAGCCTACTTAAAGATATAGGTCTTATTATATAAGTAAGTAAGGAGAGTATTATTAAGCTATATTATAATCTCCTTAATTAGAACCTTATCCTTAGCCTAGTAAGCTGCCTATAAATATACGTTAGACTAACAAAAGGGCGAGACTAACTATAAAGTAAAACCTACCTCGAGCGAAACCTATAGATATACCTAGGTATATAAAGCTATACTCTCCTCGATACTTATAGCGAGGAGCTAGTTCTTATAGTTCTTAGAACTAGGCTTAAGACTAATAGGGTTTACTAACTAGTTATAGAGGTATTAGAAAAGCTCCTACCCCTGCTCTATAGCTACGAAGATATAGAAGATCTCATGCTATTAATACTAGCTAGTAGCAATCGCGTAGATATAACGCTTAACCTAGTTCTAATAGAAATAAGTAATACTAATAAGATAAGTAGGAATCTAGAAATAGGAAACGTTAGCCCGTACCTCTACCGAATAGTTGCTAAACTCACCCTATAGCACTTAATACTACGAACCTAGTATAACTTATACGTATAATCACTATTATAGCAATAGGCGTAGATAACCTAGGCATTCTTAGGGAGCTATAGGGCGTAACTAACGCAGGGTTCGCTACTACCTGCCTAATTACGCTAATAGTTACTACTACTAAGTTCGGCCTTAGTAGGGCTATACTTAGCGAGGAGTTAGCTAATAGGGCTCTTAGCACTTATAATATTTAAGGAAGTATTAAAAGATAGGGAGGTTCTATAAAGTCTCGATAAAGGGCTTAGATAATATAAAAGTAGTTATTAAATAATATAGTATAATAAGGAGAGAAAAGAACTAACCCTAGGGCGGGAAAAAGCTATTATTTTATAGATAGCTAAAGAGACCTCGCTAAACTATTATAAAAGCAGATATAACTTCAGATAGCAAAGAATAGCAATTACTTACTATAATAGGTACTACCTACTAGGAGATAGATATAGTAAATTAGTAATAATAGTCGCTATCCAACCTACTTAATAGCCTCGTAATACGCCCGTTTAAAAGGAGGATAATAGGATAAAAAACGAAGTTATTATAAAGGCATAGTATAAGAAGGTGCTCGCTAGATAAAGAGCGAATAATAAGAGAACTAAAATAAAGCTATTATTAGGATAACCGCCCTCTTTTAAAAGGAAATAATAGGATAAAAAACGAAGTTATTATAAGGGTATAGTATAAGAAGGTACTTACCGGATAAAGAGCGAATAATAGGAGAACTAAAACGAAGCTACTATTAGGATAACTACCCTCTTTCAAAAGGAAATAATAAGATAAAAAAACGAAGTCTTTATAAGGGTATAACATAAGAAAGTACTCGCCGAATAAAGGGCGAATAACAGGAGAATAAAAACAAGGTTATTATAAGGATAACCGCCCTCGTTCGAAAGGAAACGATAGGATCCCTTTAGAATAACCCGGATAGAGAGCATAAAAGGGCCTAAAAGCAGAGGAACTATAAGGAATAGGACTATAAGCCTAGCTATTATATCTATAACTCTAAGGGCTCTACTATCTTTTAGCAAATATTTAGCAAATAGATACCGCGCTAGATAATAGCAGCAATAAGTAAAGGACTAGGGCCTACCCCGGATAGCTAAGAAAGATAATAATAGAGGGCTAACCCGTAACACCCGATCTTATAGTAGGGATTACTATAATTAGAAGGGGGATAATTATAAGGGACTAGAGACCTAGACTAAAGAAGCTGGAGATACTTTAGCTACTATAGGCCGAAGGGATAGAGAGGCCTATAGGTCTAGGGCATAGAACCCTTATAGCGAAGACTTAGCAAATACTCGCTAAAGGCTAGAAATAAGGGATCTTAGAGGAAGCAAGCAAAAGTAGCGTAATAATATAGACCCTATCTTTTAGATGCTTCTACTATTAGTTTGACCTAACCGTGGCCCTTAGCCCCTCGATACCTTTACATATTAGTAATAGGGGTAGTAACTAGATAAGTTAGTCCTAGTAATAGTTCTATACGCTTATAAAGATCGAATAACGTTTAAGCACTGCCTTTTACCTATAGATAGATAGAGTAATAGAACGTTTTAATTAAGAGATCTAGGCAGTCCTATGGATAATAGTTAACTTCGCCTAGCATAAATAGGAGGTTTATTTACCCTCTATTTAACTAGCAATTAATAGCTATAATATAGCTATAATAGGAGTAAGCTTATTCTTCTTTACCTATAAAGACTATATTAACCTAGTATTAGTAGTATAGCCCGCGCTAGAGCTATTAAACTCACGCGAGTTAGCTGCTAATAAGTTCGTTAGTAAACTAAAGTTAACTATAGAGTTAGCCTAAGTAGCTATTACTATAGCCTAATAAATAATAGAGCAGTTAGCAAATAGTAAAAGGATACTAGCAGAATGCTACGAAGTAGGTAATAAGGTCTAGTTATTACTAGCTAACTTCTTATCACAGTCTTCCTACTAGCCTGGGGCTATAGTAGGGGTCGCTAAGACTGCGAGTGAAACAAGGAAAAGAGCAATATAAGCGTAAATAATAATAAATAGTGTAATAGGCAATCATAGGTATATCGTAATATATTCTATAACAGCCGAGCCTTCTAAGCTTATCTATTAGAAGTCTCCTACTTAAAGGATAGGCATTAAGCCTAACCGTAGTTATATAGAATACTACGTAATAGCTAACTATATCACTAAAAGGTATATAATATATACCCCCTTTTCAAAAAGCAATTATCCCGATTACTATCTCTATCGATCTAGGATATATATGCTTAATATTCCCTTCTCTCCCTCTTTATATCCTAATCGCTAGAAATCACTATAGCGTTATTAATTAGGTATTATGCTAGTAGAGGAGTATATCGAACTTAGATATCTGCTAGCACTTAGCGGCGCTATTATTATTAGTATCGCTCGGCGTGAGTTGCTTATTGCTAGTGCGCTAGAGACCCTTAATTATAGTATAGAGGTTTGCAATCTTAGCGCGAAAGCTTGCGATCTCCTTAGTCTTAATTATATCGATAGCTATGCGAATCTTATTAGTAACTGCCTACTTAGACGCGCTATTATTCTTAAGTTTAGCGAGACGCTCGCTAATAGTATTAATATTAATAGTATCTACGTTAGCTACGTTAGTCTCCATAGTATCGAGGCGAGAAAGGATTTCCTATTAGATGCTATTAATAATAGTATTAATATTACCCTTAGCTTTATTAGCAAGGTCCTTTACGTTTTTAGCATCCTTGCAGGCTAATAGGTCCGTAGTAGTAATATTACTAATATTAACGAGCGGGGCGATAGAAAGGAGGTTAATACGGTTTATTGCAATAAAGTTACTAGCAATAATTCTATTAGTATAACTATAGGTATTATAAAAGTATATAGCGAGGACCTAGGCGCGACTAGGGAGAAGCTTGCTATAAGTATTATTATTAATATATATATTATATACTCGCTTAAGGGTATCCTAGATATATCTAATATAGAGGTTAGAAGATATGTTCTCAAAAGGCTCGATATTATTAAGGATTTTCTTAATCTCTTCGACGAGGATAGCATTAGGGTAGTATAGAAAGGTATTATTAATATAAGCCTTCGCCTCATCAATCTGCTAGCGCTAGGCTATAGGGCTAGGGCAGCTCTTCTTAAGAGTCTTGCGAGGGGTAGTAGCTATAGTTTTAGCTAGGGTAGGCTCCTTAACGTTAGTAGTAGTACTAGTAATAACGCGGACTAGCTTAGTAGCCTAGGTATTATCGTTCTAAATATTATTAGCATTATTATTAATAACCTCCTTATATTAGGTCTTAGTATCTATAGTAAAGAAGTTCTTCTTAGCTGCCTATTTACCCTTCTTATAATCCTTATAGGACTTCTTCTTCTTAGTAGCAGACTTACGAGCCTTAACCAGAGTACTAAGGTTAATACTATAGTTACTAACTTAGTTATCGCTGCCTTAGTTATTGCTACCTTAGCGCGGGGAGACGGGGTTAAGCACCTCGTCGTTCTAGGGGTTAGCACCCTCATCTTAGCTACTATTATTATTAGATAGGTGAGAGGATAGGACCTCGTAATTATTAGTAACTTCCTTGCCTTTAGAAGCTATTATCGTAGTAGTATTAGTTAGGCTAGCGTTCGGGAGGCTATATTTAGCAGGTTAGGATAATATTATTACTTATTATAGGAGGTCTATCGGGTAATAATTAGCATATAGGAGAGAAATAAATAAATAAAAAGTATAGGTATACCTAAATAAAAGTAGGTAGGTATAGTAAATAGAAAGGAAGGTATAGAAGGAAAAAAAAAAATATTTTATAATAGGGGTTAGTAAGGAAGGCGTATAAAAGTTAGCACCCTCTGCTCTTTCCTATTTATTTCGATATAAGATAGAGAGATTAAGAGAAGAGTAGTTAATAGTAAAAAATAGTAATAATAAAGGGAAAATTTATAATCCTAATATTAATTCAGGGTATATATATTTATCCTATTAAAAGGATAGGAAAACTATTTAATTATACACGAGGTATATGCCTTCTTATAGCTCTTTTAGTATCCTAGTCGAGGGGGAATTTAGTATTATACTTATTAATAAGATCGTTTATATTAAGTAATAGGGAGTCTCTTTATTCCTAGGTATTATCTTTTGCTATAAAGCCTTTCTATTAGACGAGGTATTTAATAGTAGGTTTATAACTCCTCTATAAGACTCTTCATTTAATAATATAGTTAAGTTCCTACTCCTTACTACTATTAACCTTAATAAGCTTTAGTAGCAGAGTCTTATAGTTAAATAGGTCTTCTCCCTAGGCTAGCTTATATAGCTAGGCTACGGAGAGGATTAGGTAAACCCGCTAGTACTTAGGAATATCTACCTTATAGGCGAGAGGATTAATAATATGCTTAATTCAGAAGGGTCCTATCTATCTAGAGGTCTAGTTACTATTACGTTATCCTAGTAAGTAGAATCCTTTATTAAGTTATATCTAGACTTTATCCCCTTTATTAAAAGTTATATTAGTATAGTAGTTATTATATCTCTCCTTATACGAGGCGTTCGCTATATTAATAAGTAGTAGTACCTCCTTCTAATATATCTCCCTAAGGATAGTAAGGCTCTTAGTCGGGGTGCTCGTTTATATAACTATATTAAGGATACTTCGTAGCTTAAATCTAAGTATAACCTCGTTTAGCGATCATCTGATTATAGTAGATAGGGAGTTATTAAGATTATGCTATAGGGCAGGTAGTACATCGGTCTATAGGATATTAGGGGATTTAGATATATAGAACTATATTGCAATCTTAGTAGTCTAGTTTATTCTTTCGCTCTACCCGTCTATCTAGGGGTAGTATGCTATTAAGAGGAGGAGCTTGATATTGAGGGTATTGAATATCGCATGCTATACTATAGAGATAAACTTAGGATCCTAGTTACTAATAATATAATATAGAATTCCCTAGTCTAAGAGGAAAAATACGCAGAGTAGGATTATTACTTATTCTTTTATTCTATAGGTTAAATATCCTACGAGAAGGATTATCTTTTTTAAGAATTTATATATTACTATTGCTAATATAGCTAACTCCGGGAAACCTAGTAGGATATAGGGACTTCCGTGGGATAGCACCTTAGGCATATTAGTAACGAAGTCTATAGTAACGGTATTATAAGGGATATCTATAACGGGGATAGGTTATAGCTATCCTAGTAGCCTTTAGCAGTCGATTTAGTTCTCTTTATACTAGTTGTAATAGGCGATATATCGTTATATAAGTAACTTCTTATTATAAAACTAAAAAGTCGATATTTCTACTATTATATAGTCTGCACCGAAGTAGTGTTTTTTATTATAACTAAGGCGGAGAATTGCAGGTACTAACTTGCGCGGAATGCAGAGTCTCTAGGTGCTATCTATAGCTATATAAAGGATAAGCCCTTCTAGCAATAGACTCTAAGGAGTTATTTAATAGCGTTTTAGGGCTCTTCTAGCAGCTCTAGCGCTATTTTCCTTAGTAGTAGCGTTAAATAGTAACTACTACTTACCCGGTTCCTTCTGCTAGGATCGGAGTTATTTGAGAATTTTGCTATACCTCGTATTATTAATATAATTATCTATAATCTTAGCGATAAAGTCCTTTGAAATACTTATAGTTATCTCCCCTATTGCTCTATAAGCTTATAACTTCTTAGCTAACTAGTTAACTATACTTATAAATCCTATGTCGTTGTTATTATTATTATCGCTATAGGTTATTTCTGCGAGAATATTGCTATCCTCAAACCTATTAGCTCGTCCTAAGGCTATAAGCAATAGCAGGCGCGAGAGGGCGTCGGGGATAACGTTAAGCTTCCCTAGTATATAGGTAATATCGACGTTAAATTATAATAAGTAGTTCGTAGCGCTCGCGAGCTGCAGGTTAGCCTTATTGAGGTCTATAGTTTATAGCGAGGTATATATAAGAATTCCCTTTATAGCTACGTGATCTATAAGAATTTATATAGGGTGCTTATTTAATTACACGAGCTTATAGAGCTTCTTTATAGCCTATACTACTACTACTACCTCCGCCTCTATAGCGAAGTATTGCTTTTCTAAGGGCGATATAACCTTAGATAGAAAAAGCACTAGTTAGATATAGATATCTTTGCTAGGTATATTAGTATTATTCTATAGGATATTTAGTTAGAATACTATAAGCCTAAAGCCGCCTTTATAGGCGTTAACCTTAAAAAATATAAGCTTATTTAGGTTATAGTAGTATCTCACGACCTAGTTATAGAGATTCTCCTAGAGGGCGTTCTATACCTCTTGCTCGCTTAGTATTAGCTCGAATAACACCTTTTAGACCCTCCTTATTTAAACTGCTTTTAATAGACTATTAGGAAGCATGTTTTTATTACGGAGTTTCGCAGTAAGACGGGTCTTTCTATCCTATAGTAGCATTATGATAATATTATACTAGGGTATATTATATTATAGCTATCTAGCTATTCCGAGGTATCTCTCGATATCGTGGAGAGTTTTCAGGAAGCGGAGGTTCTTAAAGGCTATAATCCTATCCTCTATTTATTTAGTACTATTAGTATTTATAATATAGCTAAGGAGTCTTACTTTAGGAAACCCTATAAAGGACTTCTTAGGTTTAATATAAAGGCGGTTATTCTCGAAGAGCTTAAGAATAATATCGACGTATTAGAGATAGTCCTCGTTATTATTGCTAAAAATAATATTATTATTAATATATACTCGAGCAAAGTGCTAGTAGTTATGCAGGAGGCGGTTTATAAAACGCTAGGCGTAGGCTAGTAAGTTCTTAAATCCTATAAGGATAACGTTAGAAACCTCAATACTATAGGGACTTATTACTACTATCCTATTATAATATCTCGAGTAGATTAGTAGTTAGTAGAAGAACCTAGTAGCGTTAAATATCGTTATATATTTCTTCCCTCTAAGGGTATCTATTATATCGTCTTAGTCGGGAAGCGGGTATATATCTAGGATAGTAATTTAGTTAAGAGGGCGAAGGTTAATAATAACCCTGCCTTTTTTTATACTATTAACTACTCGCTATATAACGAAGAGCGGATAGATAACTAGGATTAGCCCGTTACTCTATACTATCTTACTATTAATATATATCTTACTATAGATATTCTTAATAACTTCGAGGTCTTTAGCGCTAAGGGGGTAAGGCTTCACTATAGCCTTCTGGTTTTGCTACCCTTTAACGAGCTTAATATATATATATTAGTTATCCGGCATAGGTATAATCCCCTTATTGCAATAAATATCTCAATTATCGAGGATTTCCTTAAGTCTACTAGCGAAAACCGCATCCTAATTGCAGATCTTAACTCTATCCTTGCTATATATAACTAGGATATCTTTTAGCTTAGATATTCTATAAGATAGAATATTATCTGCTTAACAAGGCAGTCCTAGGCTAGATTTAGCAGGCGGGGTTATAAACTACGCGCTAATTGCTATATTACTCATAGCCCTATCGAATTTATATTACAAGAACTAGCGTGAGTTTGATTCTCCTCCTATAAGGGTAATAACGTCTGCGTAGTTAACGAGGTTAATAGTCTCCTCTACTTCTATTAGAATAATATAGCCTAGCTGCTATCCTCTTAGGATTATTATTAGCCTATCTATTATATTTCGCATAAGGACGAGCTTAGGGTTATCTATTATAATAATTATATTAACTACGCCTATATAACTAGATTGAAACTGCTAAGTATTAGAGCCTTGCTAGCTTAACTTAGGGAGGTTAATAAAGCTAGTTATAATAAATATATCACTCTATAGGGGAATAACTATAGTATAGGCATTATTAACTCGTCTAGTTACTAGGTGCTATCTCCTGAACTAGACTAGACACTATATTCTATATACTAAGCGGAACTTAACTATATCCTTATTAAAGTCTATAACTAGCCCGTGATCTTTATAGAACGGTGTTCCTAATAGAAGATTCGCTCCGAAGGTATTTATAACTCCAGCTATAACGATAATATAGCTATTAATCTCCACGTCGCTAATAGTGCCTAGGATATAGAAGTCGAATATAACCTGCTCTATCACCTAAAAGGTTAAGTCTATTATATTCATCCTCTATAGTTCTATCGTTTAAAATATAGGATTCTACGCAAAGCGCAACACCTAATTCCTATTAACTAGAGTTATTAAGGCGCCTATATCGATATAGACTTCCTCTAGGCTAGCTATATCATCGCTTTTCACGTTAAAGCAGAGATATATCCGTTTTGCTAGTATTATTTATTTCACTAGTTTTACCTAGGTATTAATAATTTAGTTTTTCTTAAGTAATACCTATATATTATTCGCTAGGAGAATTGCAATAAGACTTGCGAAATTTACTATATTATTAACGTAGTATATAGCAGAGTCTATAACCGAAGCAGTTAGGGAGATCGCTAGCAGGCTTCTCGCTATAACCGCAATATCTATTATCTAGCCTGCCGTTTCCTCTTTATACGGTTGCTCTAATAGGGCAGCTAAATTATAGGGGACTTCCTATACGTCTAGCAGGATATAGCTGCTATCGATGAGGTTATTAATATTATAGTCGTCGTTATAATCCTCCTATATATAATAGGCATCTAAGTCTATCTAGCCTAGTCTATTATATTTTATATAACGTTAAAAACCCGGGTTTCTCTATAGCTAGTTCTATAGGCAGCGATCTTTCTAGTTTTAATAGTTATTAGAGCGCTAGAAGCGTTGCTAAGGTTAATAATATTATTGAGGTTGCGGAGTATTATAATTATCCCGTTAGAAGTCTCGGTTATTCCGTCGTCCCTTATTACTATTCCATATTATATTATCAGATTCTTCTAATATATAGTTAATACTAATTAGCACCTAGAGTCTATGCTAAACTACCTTGCGTTTTTTCTCAGCTATATTGAGGTAATCCTCGAGAGTATCGCTAGTAGTTAGTTCGTCTAGGAATCGCTAAAGCTCTAGGTTGATTATATTATAGAAGATTATTAATAGCTAGCTAACTATAAACGTTAGTCCTATCTACGCTCTACTATATTTAAAATAGTTTTAAGTAAAGTTATAAATATCTCTATCTCCCTTAAGGTCTTCTATAATAAACCTATATATAGCGATCTATTAGATAGACTCCTATTAAGTTAGCGCAAAATATCTCCTAATAGCGTTATATAGGGTATAATATCCCGCATAGAGGTAGTTCTATCGTTTAATTAGCCTAAGTTAGTATTCCTACTAGCTAAGTGCTTTCCCTCGCAATAGAGCGCTCTAATTCTATATAATCTCTAAAGCTATAACTAGGCTAGTAGTTTTAGCGTCTAGGCTAGAGATCTATAGATCTATCTCCTTATAGTATAGAATATCCTAGTTATAAAAGACGGGCTCTATACTATACTTCTTATTAGCATCTAGCTAAAAAATACTATACTATTAGATAAATCTACCTTCCTATCGAGTTCCTACGGGCTGCTATGCCCTAGTATTAGCCTCGAGCTAGCTAAATACTCAAAGGAGTAAAGCCTTAAGACCCTAGGCTAGCAGCTCTGGGTAGAGCCCCTGGGATAATAGTGAAAATATTAGTAGTAGCGCTAAATTCTACTATAGCAGCTAGGTCCTCCCTACTAATATATCCTACTTTAGTAGACCTATAGTAATATTATAAAGAATTTATAGTATTCTATGAATTTTTCGCTCTAATAGTCTTATAATAGTATCTTCTAGCGCTATAACTCGTAGTTCGGGGTTTTTTCTGCTCCTATTATAAATATTATCTACTATAGCTCTTGCTTTAATAAGAGGTCCTAGGGGTTTAATATCTAACTAGCTAGACTAGATAGGAGTTATAACTCTTTTATCTCTCGGG
>JAOQIF010001363.1:0-19600 GCA_026260285.1 Colletotrichum sansevieriae
GCTATAAGTATAATACTCTTTTAGAAATATCTCTCGATTTTAGAGGCGTTTTTTAAGCTTTAGAAGCATTTTTTAATCTATTTCTAACTTTATATATAGGATCTTAATTACTAGAGAGCTAGTATCTAGTACGCCCTCGCCCTCGCTTAGAGCAGTATTACTAAGACCCCCGCTCCTATTATATCTACTCCTATACTCCTAGCTACCCCTATGCTCGCTCCTCCTCTAGCTCCTGCTACGCCTGTTGCACCTGCTGCCCCTAGTGCTATACCTGCTATCTTCTCTCTGCCTAATAGTAGATAGGGGGTCCCCCCTAGCCCTGCTATAGCTAGCAGACTCCTTATAGCTACCTTAGCTTAATACTAGCAGAGCTAGTTAGATATATTTGCTACTACCTCTCGCGCTTATTAGGGCTAAGCTTTATTATTAGGTTTAGGGGTTTCTATATATATTTAGGGCTTTAGCTTAGGATAATATTCGCTTTTAGGTATTTTTAGACTTACTTTTAGGCTCTTATAAGCTAAATTAGGCTTTCTAGCTATAGGGCTAAATATAGACTTTTTCTTAGCTGCTATGCCCCCTTATTTCTAATTATTCCTACTTTATATCCTTTATAATAAGTATATATATATCTATTAGGTTTAGTAGCGCGTAGAAGTGCTTAAACTTACCTCTAGAAAGGTTCTTTATAAGACTATTAGCAGGTATTAAGTCTATAGGCATATAGGCTATATTAAAGCTACCCTTTTAGAACTCCTATTATAACTATACGTTCTAGATATCTATATAGCGGAGATGCGTTATAATATATTCTCTATTACTAACTACGAGTCGGATTATCTATTAATTATTATAGTTAATCTTCTAGGCGTCTTTTCCTACGTTTAATGCTATATCTTAGAAGAGTCTTTTAAATACTATTGCCTCTTTTATAATATTCTTAAGGCTTAGAAGCTCTGCTTCTATTATAGATATTATAATAGTATTTTAATATATAGCTTTCTAATATATTGCACCTCTAAAGAGGAATATAATATATCCTTAGGCTAATCTCCGCGTTTCTTCGTTATCTATAAATAAAGCGTTACCTACGATCTAGAGAGCCTATACGCCCCCTATATTTCCGAAATAAAGAGCGAGGAATCGTGTTGCATAGAGGTATTAGATCGTCTAGTTAACTACTACTATATAGGCTAATAAAGGGTTCGTGAGAAACCGCGAGAGATATATAGCTATAAAAGCTATATCTAGACGTACTATTATTACTAAATAAAGTATAGAACTGACTTTCTCCTAGTACTCTTTTATATATATAGGAGAAGCCTATTCCTTATTCTTCTTAAGTTCTATAAGGGGTAATAGGGTTATAGGATATATTCCTTCTTAAAGATCGAAACGCTTAGTAACCTTCTCGATATATAAGTTATATACTAAATAGACCTTCCGGGCTATATAATCCCTAACTACTTAGATCCCGAGGTAATACTTAATAGTACCTTAGTCTTTGAGTTCGTATTCAGCTTTTAGCCTATCTATAATCCGTTTCGCTCTAGAGGAGTATTCCTAGTAGTATAGGATAAGAATATTATTTATATAGAATAAAACTAGAACCCGACGTTTAGGATCCTAGAAGAGATATACCTCTTCTAGGCTTAGGGCGAGTCCTAGCTTCTTTAGAGTTATTAAGAAATACTTATACTAAAGAAGTAGCGCGTCTCTAAGGCTATATAAAGCTTTATTAAGTTTAATATACTTTCCTTTATATTTAAAACCCTCTAGGAGTTAATAGTAAATTAGAGGTCTATTTAGGTCCCTCTCTATATTTAGGAAAGCGTTATTTACGTTAAATTATTATACTTTAAGGTTAAATTAAGTAGCTAGGGCTATCGTAATGCAAAATGTTTTTATAGCGAGAGTCGCTATATATATATTTTCTAGGCTGCTCTTCTACTAGAGGTCTCCTTATATGCAGATCCTAGCTTTAAAACGCTCTAGATTACTATTTATATTAACCTTATATATAAATACCTATTTCAGGGGTAGGGGTCTTAATCGTATAGCTCCTTAGTCGATTTCTCACTATATTCCTTTTTCTTATAGTTTCTTGATTTTAAGCTTTGCTACCTCTATAAAGCGCTTATATAGATATTTTAGAAGTATTAGAAGTTCTTTCTAGCTTTAGGGAGGCGATTAGAGCTTAGATATATATATATCTTATTCTAAATCCTCGTTATCGCGCTCCTATTTCTAACTTCTAATATAACTTTATATATATAAATAAAGCGTTATATACCTAGAAGAACCTTCTTCTGCTGCTTTCTTCGTATTAGGTATAAATATTATAAAGAAGGCCTCCTAGGCGTATTAGTTTTTAATAGGAATAACCTTTTCCTAGTAATTAATCTCAGAGAATAGCTATTCTAACTTATATCTCTTATTAGTTATATTAGAATAGGTCCCTAAGATATTATTAATAAATAAAATAAAGTCTCTAAATCGCTCTAGAGGCTATTAATTATATTAGCTCGAATAGCTTGCCTTTTTATAATCCTTCTAATTATAAGCTCTTTTAGGAGCCTCTTCTAAGCCCTTTGCTTTATATGCCTAGTTTATAACTCTAAGTATCTTATCTTTTGACTTAGAAAGGTCCTTAGGAGGTATTAACGCTTTCTTCTCTTTATCTATATCTAGCACTAATATTCCAAGTCGAACTTAGGGTCTACTATTTTCACTCCAACCTTTATTAAAAGTAGTATAAGTACTATTATCCCCCTCTAAGATATCTATAACCTCCTTAGTTTATTTATAAGATTCGTTATAAGATAAGTTCGGTATATTAGCTTCCCCTCTCTAGCTCCTAATTGCAACTTAGGGTCCTAGAGTATATTTAGGGGTAGGAAGACCTCCTAGAGCCTCCTTTTAGGTCTCCTTATGCGTTATAATATCTTATAACTATATAACTAAAGTCTCTTGCTCTTTAAGAGTATCTTCTATTACGTTATTAGCTTATTCCTATATACCTAGAAGCTTGAGTACTAAATTTAGAAATAACTCGAGCTCTAGTTCCTATTTAATAATATAACGTATAATCTTAGCTAGTATTGCTATATATTTATCCTCTTTCGAGTAGAACTTCGACTCGTTAAACTATATATTATATATAATAATCACTCTCTTGAGCGCAGGCACCTAGATCCTATATAAGTTATATGCGTTATTAATATACCTAACTAGGTATCTAATATATCCCCGCGGATATACCTTATAGTACGTTCTTCCTTATCTTTTTTCTCGTTCCTTTTTGAGCGGGTACGCACGATAGCTATATATATATATCTATCCCTAGTATAGCTGAAGGTCTCTCCTAATCGCAGACGTATAGGAAGGGGCCTACTAATAGAAGTATTAAGTATACTATTCTTCTTTAACTTAATTTAGCAACTTCTAATTAGTCTTTTGCTATAGGGATTAGTTAAAAAAATAAATCCCTATAAGAGTTAACTCTAGCTATATTTCTAGGGGAAGATTAGCTCCCTCTCGTATCTTAATACCTCTTAGAATCGCTTCCTAACTAGTACGCTCTAAACCGCCTACTAGCTCCTTTATATCTACTAGGGGCGTCTCGAGTATAATTCTATTATTCTTTGCCTAGCGTTAATAGCATATGCTACTATTAATAGCAATTATAGCCGTCTTATTATCCTAGTAGATAATATAAATTGCTAATCTATATTACCTTCTAAATTAGCGTTTAAAGTAGAAAAGTATTATAAAGACTTCCTTAAGTAAATATTATATTAGGGGGAAACCCTATAGCTTGCCCGAGTATTTATCCTTAATAATCAGGATATAGAGGGCTCCTAAGATTGCTTCAAAAGGGTAATAGAAAATATCCCAGAAGATGCAATAATGTAGATAAATCGCTTTATTTTCTAACTTTAAGTGCGAGATAACCTTCTTTAAATAAGTTCTAGTATATATTTCGTATTATATTTATATTAGGCTACGTATCTTTACCCCCCGAATGTTCTTAACTATGCGTTCGAGAGCCTCAGGGCCTAAATGCCTAGAACGAAGATGCTATAGGTATGCGTTATCTAATTAATCTCTACGATAGTTATATATATCTTATTTACAAGGGGCTTTTACTAGCTAGGTTATAGCGACGATATATGCGAAACTTACTAGTATACTTTTAAGAGGGTATAAAGAAAGGGGGTTATATTTAAGGAAGACTAAATCATGCTTTCGGATTAGTATAGCAATAACTACGCTTTAAGTAAGGTTTCCTATATATAAAGTATAGTCGAGTCCGCAAAACTAGATCTTCTACGCATTAAGGCGACTTTTAGATATAATATTAATATAAAAACCTTTAATATAAGCGACGTTCTTAAGTATAAGATTGCCTAACCCCTATCTATATTAACCCTTAAAGATCCCTTTGAGAACGCCGGTTCCCTAGCCTATAACTAGGATCCAGGTTATACCCGCTTCTATAATATCTTCTAGGCTAGACTCTATATAGGAGTTATCTAGTAATAGCGATTTATTATTAACTAAGTATATAGCACTATAGTTATTATAGACTATACTATGCGAGAAGATATATAGCGGGGTAGAGGCGTTAAGCGAGTATATCCCTAGCGTAATCGCTTTAGGAAGGCTTTGTAGATCGATTAATATAGCTATGATATTAGATAGGACTCTAGTATTCAACCCCTAGCTATATCTACTATTCTAACTACTTCTTCTACTGCTATTTCCGCGCTATTAGCCTCTTCTGCTATATAATCCGCCTCTTTTATAGTTAGTATTACTTATCTAGTTCGAGATTTATCCTTTATATGTAATAGTAGCCCTTATATTTAACTATTCGCTTCGATTAAGCCTAGAGAAGATTTCCTAAGCTTCTTTATTATCTATAGAGATCTAGCGGAACCTGCAGGATCCCTTATAAGCATAATCCAGGCGCTTATATATCTCAGGGGTCTAAGAATGCTCTTCTCTATATAGGTAGCTATTAAGATATATATTAGAGGGGTTATTAGACCTTCTACCTAAAGTAGCAAATAGAGCGTTTAATCCGCGAGAGCCCTTAGTAAGCGAATATTTATAGGCTAGGGCTGAGAAGATAATCCTATACTATTCTAGTATATATATTAGAAGCCCTAAACTAGTATTTATAATAAGCTGCATAAGCTTAGTACGAGCCTAATCCGGGGCGAGTTAGTATCTAACCGCTTCGAGGAATATTTATAACGCGAGTTCTCCCTAGACCTCTGGGATATTAAGTCTTTTCGCTTCTATATAGCAATAATACTACTCTATATACTAAGTAGAGGGGTTAATATTTAAATTAGCTTTATTAAGTAATTAAAGATAGTTCTTGCGAGCTATATTAGCAATCGCGAGCGTTATAGGTGCGAGCTGCCTCTTAATCTTATATATAAGGGCTTATAGAGTTACCTTTAGCTAGGTATTATTATTTAGGATAGCTAATTTAGTATTAGTTAGAATAGGGTTCGAGACTATCTTATTAACTTATATCTAGAGGTTAAGGTGATATATTAAGAGGGTCTGCTAATCCGAGGAAGTTGCTATATAATCCTTAATTACTATATTATAATCCGTTTTTATATCCTTATAAATAGCAATTTGAGGCGTTTATAGAGATTCTAGGAGGGAGGATAATCCCCCTATCCTATTAGGAATAATGCTTACTTCTTCCTCGCTTCCCTAGGTCTCTATAGTTAGATAGATATTCTCTAGAGCGCTCTTAGGAGCCTCTATTAGATATTTAGCCTCCTCTAGATACTATTTTGCCTACTTAATATACTCTTCCTAGTATTTTATATTTAGGAGAGCTTAGTACTTAGTAATAAACTTAGAGATCTTTAGGGCTATAGTTATTTATAAAGGGTCGGGGTGATTATCTATATCTAGGTTAATATAATCCTAGAGGCCTCTTAAGCGCGTATAGAACTTAAAATAGGTATACTATATAGGCTAGTTACTTTTAGATATGAGAATATCTCCTATAAGGGGAATCTCGTTATTAGTAGAGGATATAATAGATAAGGATAGTAAAGGAATTAATAAAAAGGGTAGGAATAAGTTTCCTATGTATAACTTATAGCAGAGGGGTTTTTTAAGCTATTATTAGAGCTAGGCTTATAACTCTTGCGAGTTATAAGCACGCAGGTTATTAGGAATAAAGGTATATTATAGAAGTAACTATTCGGAAGGGTTACCTGCATCGCAGGTTAATATCTATACGTGCAGCTTATATAATACCGCACGTCACGTGGTAGGCCGTGAGGCTGCGGCTCAAAGTGAGGATATCGCAACACAATGCTTATGTCACTTTCGATTCTGTTATTGCTAGAATTATTCCTACTTTGATATTGTGAACAGCATGCAAATAGTAAACACATTTCCACAACCTCACACTGTCGTGAAAATGTACGTTACTGAGTAGCTGGTAACAACAAACCAAACAGAGCGCTTAAGGACAAGACAGGGCCATAACACCGAGCTCTATGGAGAACCAAGACGTTATCATAGGTTCACGTTCATGGGCAGTAATCAGAAGAAAATGAACTTGCGCTGGAGGACCTTCTATTTGGCGAATCAAGCCAGGGTTAACTTCATGTTTTTCTAATTTATGTTGATAATCATCCATGCTTGAGCTTTTGCGGGATTCAACCCAGAGACGAACAAGAAACTACAACAAATGGGATCGGACGACTAACATATTCTCAGCTGATCGTCCAGTGCAATGAGAGTTCATTGCGAAAATTTCGGAAATCACCTTGATGTGTCGAGCTTCCAACCTGTTTTCCAATTACGAACTAAGGTGACGCGAACCTCTAAAGAGCAGTTTGTAGCTGATGTCTTTGACGTGCAGCTACCAGCACACAGCCAGTGTCTCCAAGCAGCCGCCCTTATGGTATTTGATGATGAAGTTGCTACTAAACTTTTACTTCTACGCATAGTCAGCAGTCGAGCTCGAAGCCTCGGGTGCTGTGAAGATGACATACAGTTTGCTTATAGGCATCGAAACTCTCAAAATTTGCGCGACGACACCCAGGGAAATGTGCAAATTACCTGTCATAGGGAGTGTAGGCAACGGCACTTCCGTGCCCCTCGATCCAATTGATCGTATTTCATCTGTTTGACTTACAACTGCACGCATATCTTGGCCGATTTAAGTGCACTTTCTCGATCAAGGCTCATACCAGAACGGAATGCCTCTAAAGCAGGCAAAAGTTAGCCACATTAAGCCACTCAAGAGTTTGTAATCATCAGCCGGGTACCTTATCCGTCAGCATAATTTTTGCGAGATTGGGAGCATCCACCTCACCAGAGCCCTTCCTCGACAACCTCCACTGTCGCCGTTTAGCTTTCCCCGCAAGGCTGTGGACCCAATATGAACTTTCCAGGCCTCAGTCGTACCTGAAGCATCACAATATTGGGCACCGTCCCACACTCAAGACCCAGTGTACTTTGTCGAGTGCTTTCCTTGCGAATTGATCTCTTTTTAGGGTACGAAACTAGTGTTTATTTCTCGGCCCTTGGAAACTTGCACGGCCTGGTAATCTCAGCGTTTTCCCGCCCGTCACCTTCACCCAGTGCGCTGTTGAATCACTGGGGGTGTCCCAGCACGTTTAGCGTAAACGAACGTGATCATGACAGCGAGGATGTCGCTCCTATGCGAGATGTTTCTGAGGGAGAAGTGATAAATAGGTTAATTTGCGAATGTGCTGGGTAAGGCGGTGTTATGAACACGTAAAATGTGCAAACATGAAATCTGTGAGTAATCTGCTGAGAAACTGAATACAGTCTACCCACTTTAGTTGATTTACATAGCTGCAAGGAGAAACTCTACTTCACCCAAATTATGTTCGGATGACTTATCAGGGGTTCGGGCGTCTTGTGAGTGATTAAACCAAGATTGCAAGAAGCCAAGATGTTGATGTTTTACCATGGCAAAATGTCCCAGTATCAAGAGTTGCTGAATGTGCGTAAAATGTGCGTCAGGATGCTGCCGCGATCCCGATGCTAATTGTCATCGAGAACATCATTTGATCTCGTCAGGCAAAGAAAGACATTCCTCTCACTACGTTTCATAATATGTATGGTGTAAGTAAGACACACGAAATGAGGCGGCTATGATTTTACATGTATGGAAGCCGGGAGTAGAGAGACCAACATGCCTTCCCACATCAAGCCCCCCTTGGAAAGACAGTAGATTGCGTTTGCGCCACATAATTTGCATTCGCTGTCAAAGCTCGGGGAATGATCGCAATTGCATGAACCTCCAAGATCTTGAGGTGTGATTGTGAATAAGTCATCCGCTGCTCCGTGCCCTATCGGCACCTGTCTGAATTGCCTACCTTCTCCCGGAAAAAATCGATTGCGTGCAGACGCTTCAAGAGCAATGCGCCATCGGCACGCCAAGCCCTACGGCGCCATTCGCCCGCCACTAGCAAGATCTGCATTGACACCAGTGGAGACCGGTTCAACGTGGAATTACAGGATGAAGTTGTTTCCCATGGTTTCAAGGGAATTGGGGGAGCTTTTCTCTGCTAATGTAAACTGATCTCAGCGGCAGATGGATCGAGAATGAACAGCAGTGATGCTCACAGATGAGCGCCGGTTCACGACCAAGGTCTTGCAATGTCTGTGGACTCTCACTTAATTGGCTTGCCTGCCGGCAAATGTAGTAAACAAAGCAGAGTTCCACGTTTTGTTTCCGATAGCAAATCCCAGGTCAATCATGAACTTGAGTACGTACCCAAAGTCTCACAATCTGCCGGGAAATGGGGACCATCGCCAACCTAGACTAAAGATTCTCCCTGCGCGCCAAGGAAATTGGAAAAGTTCCACAACGAGGAGCACGATTTTCTAAACTCGGAGCATTTCGAGTTGATGCGTCTGAAATTGTATATACACTGACGATGCTTTGTGAAACGGGTTACCTCCAGCCGAAGCTCATTTCCAGGTCAATAAGTGCCTAGGAAAGATCGTCGAGGCTAACGGATGTACAGTGAATATGAAATTGTCCGAACGATAATGCAAGTGCAGACCGTAAACGGGACGTAAAAGCATTCCCTCCACGGAACTCAACTCCTCCTCCTCATTGGATCGCAATTCGACAGTCCAGCCGTCCGTATTTGCGCTGAACTCCACCCTCCACACGACGCAGCCGCGTGCTGATGATGTTGAGAAACCATTTAGGCGACGATAGAGAGGTCGCGAGCGTGGCTGCGAGCCTTCTTGGAGGCGCTGTAGACAGCGGGGCCGGGGATGGGGTAGTCGGTCTTGCCGGAGTAGATGTCGAAGATGACACCGTCGTCCTTGGCGGTGTAGAGGCTAGTACCAGCAGTACCGGTGGGGTTGGCAGAGCCACCGCCAGTGACCTCGAGGTTGATGCACTGGGGGTAGAACTGGGCGCCGTTCTCCTGGCCGGCGGAATGGAGGGCCAGGATCTCGTGGCGAAGGACGTAGTTGCCGGAAGCAATGTTGCTGGGGATGGTGATGGGCCACTCCAGGTTGTTGCTGAGGAGCTCGTCGGCGGCCCAGGTGCTGCCGGTAAGACCCTTCTCGGCGACCTTGAAGAACTTCAAGTCAGTCTTGGTGGCCTTGGTGCAGTCGCCGGAGCACTTGGCGAGGTAGTCCATGATGGGTCCCTTGTGAGAATCGGGCCAGGTGTTCCACTGTGAATCAAGCTGTCAGTAAAGCGCCTAGATGGTGAAGATGTCGAATGGTCTTACCTTGACGGTGACGGTCCCACCAGCGGCGACCTTGATGGAGCTGGTGCCGGGGGTGGCACCGCGGTGGCAGATGATGTCGGCATCGCCAGTGGCGTCAGGAGCGACGAAACCAAGATCAGTGTTGGTGGCAGCCCAGCCGGGGGTGATGGGCTTCTCGTTGGCGTAGGCGTAGCTGGCAGGGTTGAGGCCGTCGACGGTGGTGCCGCCAGCGGTGATCTTCTCAACGTAGCCGTGGGCAGAGACGGCGGTGGCGCCGACAAGAGCGGAAAGGAAGGCCTTGGTGTACATGTTGGATGGTTGGTGGGTTGTTCGAAAACGGGTTGTTTGTGCGTAGTGAAGAGAACGGACGAAAAGCTCACAGAGCAAAGAACGAATCTGGGTCAAAGAAGGAAGGGTGTGAGCTGGAGAGCAATGCAGGTGAAGTGAAGGACGAAGTGGGATGCTTAGGAAAGAGACAGGTTGAATGTTGGCAGACCAGAGTCCGTCTCTTATACTCAAGTCCATCACTTGCCCAGACGACGGTTCAGACGCCGGGTCTGCCACATCCTGGAGTCAAGGACCGCATTCCCGTCCCCATTTCCCCTGAATCCTGAATCCTGACTCCTGAGCTGCAGACACTTTCCATCTCACCCAGACACGCCCATCTCCTGTAAAAGGAAGTTGAAATCTTGGCGGACGCGAGGTCGGAGTGCCTCCGTCCGCTGACGTTTGTTCGGGCTCCAGCAGTTAACCGACAGACATTGGACGGCCGACGAGGGCGGAGCGCCGGGGCTGGCCACATGGACCACATTTCAATCTATTTCGCACGGGGTTAGTGGAGAAAAGGTCTCGGCGCGATCGGCGGTCGGGGCCGGGGTTGTGGTTGGGTGAGTCGTCGGGAGTGCAGCGCGCGGTCAGGCACCCTTTGACGATTCAAGTTGAACGTTGGTTGACGCCGTGTCCCGCTCGAGGCCCCGACCAGCGGCAATCGAAACGTATGGAGGCGCCCATCTATACTTCCGAACCATGGACTCATCTATCAGAGTCGTGCAGCGTCGTAACATTGCGTTGGCATTAGGTTGGCTTAAGGCTGACGGGTGATTATTCGCTACCATGAGGTGATTTGTAACGGCACCCCCGAGCACGGGCGACTCGATTCTCGTTGGAACGGCTCGTAATCTGGCAGTCGAGATATGGGGAGAGAGAAAAAGCGACGGTAAATCCGGGGCCTACCGAGAGATCGGCTTTCACAACTGCAGGACGCATTGGACAGGGCCAGGGCGGGAAACCGAATCGAGTTATCTCCTCGCGGGCCCATTCCTCCGTGCGGCCCCTTTTGGTGAAGAACCTGGACTGGAGCTGACTGTTGACAGACTGACAGAATCGAATCTGTGGAAACCGCAATCTTTAGAAAAACCAGGTTGTCAAACTGGGATCGTTTACGGCCGTTGAGTGGCCAACGTCAACCGAACAACGATAACTCGACCCGAAGTGAGCCACAAATAAACGATAGGTTCTGAAACTGGGCGGCGACAGTCATATCCTGGCCCATTTGGGTCTAGCCGAGCAACGGGAGCGCAGAACTTTAATTAGTGTTATTCTTGCTTTAGCAATTGTAGGGCCCAGTCCTGTCTCTGCCGCCATTTTGATCCCTGCTTGGGCCCACGTCGAGCAATCAATCCGGAAGCAAGCGAGTGGAGGGCCACAGCTCCAGCCCCCAATTCATGATGAAAAAGGGATGAAACAAAAGTGGCGAAAAGCAAACAGCAGGAGGGCCTATGGAATTCGCGCCAGCACAGAGTTATGCTTAAAAGTTTGGTCGCGGAGATTTATACAGCAAAATTCGAACCTTGATATTGCCGCCCCCCGGATGTCATCCGCACCGCCACCGCCTCAAGTTCCACTGAAACAAGTGTGGCTTTTGAGAGCTTTGGATCGTCAAGAAGATGCAACATGCAAAGCAATTCATCTACGCTGCTGTTGTACATGTCCTGTTCGTGCAAGCCGGGCTTCCCGTTGGAGCGGGATTGAGGTCAGCCCTTCGAGGGTCAAAAGGCATCATCCGACGTAGAACTTCAGCCGTGGTGGACAAATGTCTCATCCCTGTGGGAACTTCAACTCAGCTCTTGCCAGGAAAAGAAGCGGCCGAGTTATCGCGAAGGCAAGATAATCATGGGTTATTCAATTCAGTAGTCCTTTGGACAATGCATCTGGTCGGCTACAGCGCATCAAGGCTTAGGAATATCTAAAGCGAAAGCACAGGAGGGCGGCGAAGCTAAATTCCAGGACAACGATGCAACATCACGAGACGATCCACAAAGATACAGGACCAAACCTTCTTCCAACCGTCTAGTCATATAAGCAGAAGTCGAGGCCTCATTCAAATTCTTTAGCCTTACTATATTAAAATTAGCCAAGCCAATACTAAGGCTGAGACATCTACTCATTTAGACTTTTAATGTAACGATAGGTACGAGGTTTTAGCTAAACGAGTCATTGCCAAGTGCAAGGTTGTTTGAACACAAGACATGATCCAGAACCGTTCCCTGAGCGGCAAGACAATTGACGAGGTGCGGGAATGCCCTTTGCGTCGGCCCGGACCTTCAGTCATGTTGTCGTCCTTCGAGTAACACCCCATTCCGCGCAGGACCTTATGACACTGGAATTCTAAAGTCATTCACATGACAGCAGTTTCCCGATCTCTCAGAAAATCCGGTGCCAAGCTTGTTAAGTTGCACGAAGAACAGTGGGATGCTGGAAAGTGAGTTCTGTATATATTGAATCTAAGTCCAGAAGCCATTCCCTCATGTCCACTCACAAATTTGGTAACCGCGAGACAGACGACGCTCGAGGCAGAGTAGGGGCAGCTTCCGAGGTGTAATATATACATAATTGCTCAGAGAGACCGAAATAGGAGGACGAAGCTGATGAATGTTCTCGACGCAGCCCTGGATACTTCTAATTCCCTGCAAACATGAAGAAATACCTGGCAGACTGGTAGGGTGATAGAGTCCCGCGAGGGCAAAGGCTCTGGCCATTCATATGGCTACACTTTCGCCTTCCATGGTCGTATGGGAATTTCTTCGAAAACTGTGCCAACATTGACCGTATTATATCTCACACAAAATGACAGGACCTCTCTTACTTCGGAAAGGGGTAGCAGTTGACGAGAAAATATGAAAAAGCCTATCGATGCAGAAGAAAGACGCTAGAACGATTCCGATGGTGAGCAATTCAGTTCAAGGGATTATCAAGTACCAGCGCAGCATACCAATCAATCAAGTCAAAACTGAGGATCGAGATTAGCTAATTAAATAACTTTTTATAATACTTTTGATTATTTTAGCTAATTTGATTTGATTTAATTCGAATTACCTAAATAGGAAGTTAGTAAAGCTCTTATAATATTCTCAGAGGGTTAGAACTTATATTATATAATAATCTAAGGTTATATAGCCCTCTGTTAACCCCTCCGCTTAAAGTAGTAGCTACTAATAGCAATATTACCGCCTCGAATCCAGTTCTAGAGGCACTAGGTCTTCTCAAGTTATAAGGGCCTTATTAATAGCCTCTATAATATTAGAACTAACTTAGCAAGGCTAAATACCCTCTCGCAGTCTATTGCTATTACTAGGATAGCGAAGATATTAAGGGTAAGTTTGCTAAGCATCGGGAAGGTCTATTAATATGAAATCTACTATTAGATAGGGTTATTAATAAGCCTAGCGATCGTGAGGCTAAAATATCGCTCTAGTTTATTAGTTTTGTTAATAGTAGCGTCGTAGGCCCTGCTATTTAATTATTAATAATATTTAGAGTCCTTAGCCCTCGGGGTAATAGCAAGCGATAAAAAAGCAGCTTGCTAAGGCCCTGGACGAGGTTAATAATTAATAGGGTTAGATGCCTCGGCATACTATTATTCCTAGTACTCTCGAAGTCCTTCTTAGGTATTATAAAGCTATCTATAAGTCTCTAGTATATTCTAGCGTTTTTTAAGCTATTATAGGCCTTAGCTAGGATATAAAATCACTATAGCAGCATAGAGGGGGGACTCTGCGAGCTTAGTATAGTATTTATTAAGTACTTACTAGCTATTAATAATCAATAAGCATAGGTAGCTATAAGAGTTAAAAGTGCTACGCTAGGGGCGTTATAAGGGCATATAATTAGACTAAGTATGAGTTAGGATACTATTAATCGATAGGGCTTGTGAGGTTGCTGCTAAGGCTCTCAAAGAGTATTGCAATACCCTCGTAGGTCGAGATAGTCATTATAACTAACTCTAGGTAAGTTGAGTAGCTATAAGGTTGATTTCCTTATTAATAGGGGTATTATAGAGCTTGCGCTAGTCCTTAAGTCGATCCAAGAGGTACTCCATGCCTGCTAGAACCTCCTAGAGTTAATTATGCCTATTACCCTTACCCTTGCCCTTATATCTCTTAATCTGCTTATAGAGCAGCTTAAGCATATTATTTAACTCTATGAGGATCTGCTAGTCCTTATTAGTAAGGGTATCCTTACTAGGGATATAATCTATAGTATGCTTAAGTCCCCGGGTATAAGGAATATAACTATTAATCTAGCTACGTTTAAGTAGGGCTCGCTTAACTATTATATATATTAAGTTCTATTGAGTAGCGTTGCTCAATATTAAATTCAGTTCTTATAATAACTCCTCCTATAGGGTAAAGGTCTTATTATTATTATTAGCCTTATTGCTAATAGATAAGAAGCTTTCGGATCGTTATAGCGATAATCTAATATGCTTAACGATATTCCGGAGCTTGCTAATAGGGCCCTTCTGCCTCTAGTAGGTTAGGTTATCTCGAGTTCTATTAGAACTAAGAAGAGAGTTAGACTCCTCCTCGAATACCTTATTATTAATATTATAAATAATAGCACGACTAACGAGGTTAAGGATATAACTATAGCATCGAATTTAGCGTTATTTAGCGTTAGTTTCTATATATATAGGTAATAGAGAAGGGAAGAGAGCCTTGAGGTAAGAGTTATTATTCGTAGCGTTATTAGAAATAGCTATACTAACCCTATTAAGTAGGCCCTAGTTGCTGAGAATAGTATGAATAGTAATAGCAATATTCTTACTAGAGTAGGCGCCAGGCTAGCGGCAAAGAGCTAAGAGGTACTAGGTCTGCTTGCTTGCCTTGTTAATAAAGTAGCTAAAGATAGCAACGATTATATATTAATTAGGGGAGGTCTATAGATCAAATAATATATAGACCCTAGTGAGTACCTTATATATCTCCTCTTAGATCTATACCTTCTTAGAGGCGTAGAGTTAGTCGAGTAGGTCCCTCTAACTTAACTTCGACTAATATACTTAGTTATAGATATTGCAATTAAAGAGGCTAAGCATATGCTATATATATTAATTACTAAACGTCGAGAAGGGGTTACTAGTATTAACGATAAACCCGAGGGCTAGCTCTTCGATCTATGAGACCTTGCCCCGGGGTATAGCGATAGGAATAGAGCGTTAGTACTTAGGAAGGGGCCTATTAGTATTAGAATTATTACTAGATATACTTATAGCGTGTAATTAATCTTAGAAGACGTAGTAGATAGCCTTAAGGTATACCTTAGCGCTAGACGTAGCAGAAGCCTTCCGAGGTATATCGAGATACCTAGCTTTATTATAGCATTAGTAAACCTAGTAAGCATCGCCTAGATATATTATTAGTATAGTTAAAAGTAGAGCAGAGAAGGGGCTTACCTCAAGCACTGCTTAGAAAGATCTTATAGATAAAAAGGCCCTCGTTCTTGATCTAAGATATATAGCCTCAGCTACCCTTCCTCGAGATATATTCGATATTAACGAAGCGCTAGCTCTTCTATATAGCATGAGGTAAGGCTTTGAGACTACTATAGGTAGCGAGGTCGATAGTCGATATGTTACTAGTAGTTAATAAGGCGTATATCTAAGTAGTAATCCTATAAGGAGTCGACGCGTCATAGCTAATAAAGTGATCGAGATATTAATTATAAGCTAGCATAGGTATTACAACGGTTAGCGAGAGGTTGAAATAGGCTTCAAGAAGCATATATAGGCAGGGCTTCGAGGCGTAGAGGCAGGCGTAGTAGTAGCATTAGTAGTAATATTAAAAAAGGGTTATTTTCGAGGCCTAGCGAAGGGGTTAAAAACGGGCTTTTTCGAGCCCTAGCAAGGGGGCTAGTATAAATAAAAAAAATAGGTATTATAAGGTACTTAGTAGATAAAAATTACCTTATTAGTATCTATTAGTACTCATATAGTTAAGTAGTATAATTCCTAACTTTGGTTAATAAAGTGTGGTATTATAGGTTCGAATCCCGCTATAGGTCTTTATATTACTAATAGTGAACTTTTTTAGGCACGGTTAGTAATATATGTTTTTTATATTTTTTTAAATCTTTCAAAAATTCTAATTGGTCCGGAGGCCGGATTTTCTATCTTCCGGGCAACGTTAGATTGATTAAAACATCCAAAACGAGGGCATCGTCGTTTTAGCTAATTAACTGCGGAAAAAGCCCTATTTTAATTGCTTGATTGGTTGAATTGATTGGATGGGATTGAATGGGGTGCTGCGCTGTCAAGTACGAAGTTGGGGCGGTAGAACGTCATTCCCATTGGAGTTTACCCAGTTAACGTGCCCCCATCCCGGGTGCTGCGCATCGACCTGTGGACAAAGACCAGTTCCGGTGCCAGACTTCCGCCGGAACTGGCCCGGCATCCCGTGAACCTTCCGGAATCCCCAGACTCCCAGAACCAAAACCCAAAGACACATCCATCGCGTCGCTTTCAAGGAGCATTTCAGCAGCCGGCGTAGATAGCTAGATCTGTGGGTCAGTATCACATTGAAGTGAATGTGCATAAGTTGAGAATATTTACACTGGGCAAACAAAGTCTGTAAATAACCACGTTAGCACGAGTAAAGAAGTCTTTTGAAAGGGTCAACCTGTACGTAGGTGTCCGCATGATTCACGTTCTGCGCAGCACTAAGAGAGCGAACGAAGTTGTAGCCGTAGCCGCCGTCTGCTTCTTGTCAGTGAGGTGGTCTCACGGAGGAGGGCGGCGAGGGCTCAAGACAGCAGCCACTAAGCGGCCAAGACAGAATTTTGACGGTAGAAAGAAGGAACGTACAGTCAAAAGTGCCTCTGATTTGAGTCAGATGAGTCATCTCGTGGAGACTATGTTCTGGTTCGCTTTGTCCTTCGCCGGCCATGGAGAGACTCCATACATGGTTGCTGCAAGAGTGTTAGCATGGGTAATCAGTCTGAACTGGGCAATACATACTTTGCTGGTCCTGGGAGTGGCAAGTGCTTGAAGCCGCGGACATGCGGAAGAATAGAGGGCAGTTGACCATGTAGCTCTGGGAAGGCCTGTGCCGATATAAGAGTCATTAGCACTTACACCCATCCATCTCGGGAAGTTGAAGCCTCAATAACGTGAATTCAAAGCTGACAGACGAACAGGGTGTATGCAATGACTCCGTTAGAGCAAGCGCCGTAGACGTCGCTACAGAACTGACGAGAAACACCGGAGGTGGTGCTGCCGCACTCGCTAGCAATTCTGGAGAAGACGGTGGCAACGTTGTTGCGGGTGGTGGTTCTGGAAGTCTAAATGTAAGCAGAAGTAGCCGCTGTTCATTCATTATGAAGACTCATGTAGAGGACTTGAAGTACTCAGTCATGCGAGCATCAGGACCAGAGGCGGCGGCCGAAGACGCAGCGACGGCGAGAGAGCGGCAACGGCTGATGGCGTTGACCTATCAGACAAGAAGCTGAGTCAGTCTTTTGCTTTATCCATGCCAGAGAGGCACTATGTAAGTTTCATCGCCACCCAAAGCCTTACGCTTGATGTTGAACGGAAAAGTGGAAGGCGAAGGGGAGGCGGCGCGGGATGTCTCCACTTCGGTGCCGGGTGGGACTTACATTAGCCGTGCGGCGGGTGCTGGTGCAGTCAGACTGAACGGCAGTGCGCTTTTCCATGAACCGGACGCGGACAGCAGCAGCCTCCTTGCCGTCGACAGCGGTGTGGACGCTGTTGCTGGAGAAGGGAACAGTACCGGGCAGCTCAGTGGAGTCGACATCGGCGTAGGAGAAAGCACCCCGGGTGACGATGTCGATCTCGCCAGCGCTAGACAGATCGTGAAGCTCGGCGACGTCGAATTCGACCTCTAGCGACTCACCGGCACCGATGATCTGGCAAGCCTCCTCGGTCAGACCGGAGGTGGCCATCTGCAGACGAATGCCATCAAAGCTGATCTTGTTGCCTACCATTTGTTAGTACTTGGCTGGGTCTTTCGATTGAACACCACGCTTACCAGAAGCGAAAACCTCGACTTTCTCGACAGGAGCGGTGTCGAGAATGGTGCCAGTCTTGAAGAGCTTGAGAGCAGAGTCGCGATTGTTGGTGAGGACGGCCTTGACACCGGAATTGCCAACGGCCTCGAGCTTGACGTCGAGAGGCGTGGTGTCGCGCTTGGCCATGTCGACAGACACGGCGCTGGCGAGCGTGGCCAGAAGAGAAACTCGGATAGAGAACTTCATGGTGAGGACAGGTACCAAGGGATCTGGTCAGAGGCTGGTGAGATGCTGCGAGATGGTAGCGAGACGGAATAGGAAGTGTCAACTAGATAATCTAGATTGTTCCATGCCTATCTCTCGATACTCGTTTCTTTTGCATCGTTCTCTTTTTCCAATATCACGGTCTCTTATGCGCAGAGTCCGAAGTCGAACGCGCGTATCAAAGGCCCCCTGATTCTGAGCTAAGGAGAAAAAGGAAGACGCAATGGCGCCCAGCTTGCCTAGACGGCTTTTGAGGTGGCATCATGGAAGATAGGTAAGGACAGGCCAGACCTGTGCCAAGGTAGCTATTATCAATAGGTATTGTCGTTAAGTCCAATGAAAGCGTCTATAAGGCATGGAAAACACAATCTCGGCCTTGTAGGTGCCAGAACATTCAAAGATGTGCCGATCCTAGACCCGCGTGGAATGGCTTCCGAGCCAGCACCAAAGCTATCGCAAAATCGAGGGAAAGTCTCCTTCGGTATCATTGAGATGATAGCTACGATCGAAGCTTATCAATCACACAGATATTCTGTACGTTTACCACCAGGTAAGGCTACAACTGGCACCTTTCACCCCCCCCCTCCGACGTCGGCTCAAGGCGTGCAAGAAACCCGAGTCCTCTCCAAGGTAGAATAAAAGCGTCACCTCTACGACTTTTGGGACCTCGGACGGCAGTGATCTAGATCCCGGACGGGGCCATCTGTCAAAGACCAGCTGACTGTTGCGATCTGCTCAGTCCATGGTTTCATCACATATCGGCAGTCGGGTCACGTTGCGACGAACCAATGGCGTTTACAAAGTTGCGTAAACGAAGTTGGAGATCACCGATGCCCAGAATCAACTTGAAGCATCAGCTTCCAATGAGACATGGCCAAACAACAGGCACCAAGGAGTTGCCAAGTTCACAAGACGGAGTCTAGCTCAAGTGTGGAAGGAGGTAAATAAGAATGAACCGCACTTCACACTTGCCACTTGCCAATGCTTTGCTTCGCTTTCTGAGTGAGGCTCTAGAGTATATCATCATCATGTAGTGATGCAAATTACCCAGCCCGTGGGTCCCATGGGTACCCGCGGTATGGGTTGGGTAGTAACGGGTACTACCCAGAATGTTAGAAGTTACCCATGGGTACCCATGGGTTAGGTGGGTTTGGGTTATAGCTAATATAGGTACCTATAGGTAAGGGGTTTTATATAACTTATTATAGGTATCTTTTATAGTAATCGACTTAATTCTTTAATTCTATAGATATCTATATCTAGAACTAATTACT
>JAOQIF010001364.1:0-19531 GCA_026260285.1 Colletotrichum sansevieriae
CTCCTCTACTCTATTTATAATAGCTACCCTAATTACTAAGCTAGGTAGTAACCCTCCTCTTCCTCCTACTACCTATAATAGATCTATCTAAGGATCTATCTATAGCAATATCCCTATCCCTACCTAGCTTAAGGGTATTATCTAGCCTAACTTATAGAGTAAGGTCTTCGAGATTAACGAGGATAGTGATAATATTTCTAATATATCTATTAAATAGGTAAATATATAGATAGGCTATTAACTTAAGGTCTATAAGATCGATAAGAATACTAGCTAAGCCTTCTAGCGCAAGTTCTTATATAACTTTATTAGCTAGACTACTAAACTATTTAGTAAAGCTAATTAGAAGCTTAGGAAAGCCCTCAAGGACTATATTATTAGCTATAGAGTATAGGTTAATCTAGCAGCTAGAATAATCTCTATTAGGCTTATTAAGGCTATAAATAGACCTAAGTTCTATTACTAGAGCTAAGCCTAGTTAGATACCTATATAGATAACTTCCTATAATACCTCGCTAATAACCTAACGTTTATTCATAAGATATTAGTACTAGTTACGCTTATGCGCCTGCTCTATCTCACGAGACCTAACAAGAACCTCGCCTAAGCTAGCAATATCTACAACTTCCGTACTAAACTAAAAACCCTATAGCTACCTCCTATAATAGCGCTAGTAAAAACCACGCCTACTAGCGGAGATAGCGCAGTCAATAACAATAACTAGGATATAGGCTATAATAGCCTCCTAGCCACGCTAAAGTAGTTAATAGATCTAGCTAAGCTCTATGTTAACAATATAAAGTATAGTAGCGCTAAATACGACGTATTAGAGGCGAAATTAACTATCTTTTGGGATATCTATAAGAAGGTCGGGATCTAGTAATCGCAAGCTACTAGCACCCTCCCCCTTATATTAAAAGGCCGAGCCTGCGATTACTATTTCAACTAACTTAGTAGCACCTAGTTAAGCCTCCTAGCTATAGTTAAAAAACTCTATAACTACTTCAAATCTCACGATACCCGCTAGGCTTACCTAACGGAATAGCGCTAGGTTATATTAACCTAGGTTATTTATAATAACCCCTCTAAAACGAAGATAGAGTGCTTAGAGATCCTCGTTAACTATATAACTAAGGTCTAACGAGCCTTACTACTAGCTTACTACTCCGATCTCATCCTATAGGACCATATTATTAACGCCTGCTAAGGGGTTAAAGAGTGCTATTTCTACCTCTTTAACCCTGCTGAGTTAATAGAAGGGGTCCTTAGCTAGTTATATTTAGCTATTTTAATAATAACCTAGCCTACGATATAATATATTGCTAAAAATAACGATAGGACTAGGGTCTATTGGACCGACTATACTTACTATAGCAACAGCTAAAAGAATCGTTTTAGGCCCCGTATAGCTAGTAATAGCCTTAATAACGTAGCAAGAGCTAAAAAGTGCTATATTTATAGCAAACCCGGCTATTAGTTAATAAAATATACTAATAACGATCGCCAAAAAGCCTATAGCAAGTTCAAGAGCAGCTAATACGTCCAAAACAATAGTAACCCCGCTGAATATTACTAGTTTTTAGCGTAGTATGAGGGTATCGAAGACCTCGCAGCTACTATAGCCGACCCCTCCGTTATTAATAACCCCATTACCCTCTTTTACTAGTTATTATCTATTAACGATGATAATAGCAACGAGGTTAATAACACCGACGAGGCCTTCCTTACTACTACCTATTTCAGCTAACCTACTATAGTTAATAGTAATAATATAATAACTCGTTTAGCCGACTAGTCGACCCTCTACGCAATTAACTGCGTTAAACCCTCTTATAACGCATTAGTCGATAAAAATAATAACCCCGTTGCGATATATATTACTAACCGTTATTTATTAACTATATTCAGAAGGATTATCCCCAACTCCAGCGCAGCCCGATATTTAACTAGGGGTCACCCGCAGTTCCTAGCCCTATAAAAGAGGGTTAACTACTAACTTAACCCCTCTATAGCCGGGGTAGCCTCGATCCGCTTTAGCAGCGCTAACCCCATCGAATCCCTCGGAACAACGGTTATTATAACTCCCTTTAGCAACGTAACCTTCTATATAATATTAACGAATACCCCCTTCTTATTATCCCTTTATAATATAGACCGACTTAGCATAAGATTTAATAATATTACTAACTAACTCGTTCATAATAACCTCACGACCCCGGTTATATAACTATAGGGCTACCCATGGTTTATAACTAACCCGGAAGAGGCCGTTATAAGTTATAACCTTACTAATATCGAACTATGCTAAATCCACCGTCGTTTTAGCTACCTATCTATCCAACGACTCCATAAAGTCCTCTAGCGCGCTAGCTACCCTATTAATATCAATATTATTAATAAGTTAATAAAGTTTTACTACTATTACTAACTCTATAGTAGTAACCCCTATTAGTTCAAGTTTATAATAAAAGATGACTATAATTTCAACTACGAGGTCGTTATTAATATTATATATCTCGATAGTAACCGCCCTGCCCTCTATATTATTAATATAGCTACTACGTTTAATATAGCACGCTTTATAAAGGATATATCTGCTAAAACTATATAATAGACCCTTCGGCTCTACTAGATCGATATATACCAGGGCCTACCCGACTAGATAGTTACTAATACTAATACCTCCTTTCGATCCGCTAAATTTCACTAATCTGCGCGAAAGATAGCGATCTCTATAAAAGAAGTCCTAGTTAAGGCTTATAATAGCATCGGGAAGGTCGAATAATACTATAAGCTATTACGCCGGGCTTATAAAATTATCTAGGCGGAAGATCCCTCTATTAACCCTAATATCGCCCTCTAAATAGCTATAAAAGCTATTAATAATATCGCTAGGCCTAATAGCCTAGTACTAACCCTGCTAGTATTCAGAGCCTACCTATGCCTAATAGACGATTTAGCACCCTCGCTATTAATTATGTAACGCGCCTAAGCTATATAGAAGGCTACTAACGAGATCTGCTAACTCTATGCTAGTCGTTAGGTTAATAAGGCTATTATAGCCTGAAATAGCCTTATAACTAAGCCTATATTAAGCCTACCTCTCTAGTTAGAGGTTAGAGTATAGTGTAAAAAAGATAGCTAGAAGGACCCTTACTAGCTTATCTCTAATAATAGCTATGAATATATAGTTTAACTACCTAACGGGCTGAAATCCTTCTAGTTAACTATTATTAAACCTTACTACTAGTCGACTAACCTGCTAATAGAACCCGATAGTAATAACAATAGGATTACAAACCCCTACGGGGCAACTAAGGAAGTCCACGATACTATTATTATTACTAACAATGCAGCCCCCGCCTTACTATAGCGCTGAGGCTAGCCCTGCTATAACCTAGCGCTAGGTCTAACTTTAACTATACTCCTTACTAAAATAGATATTACTACTACTAATAAGACCTTCCTATCTACTGAAGAGCAATCTAACTACGACCTCGCTATTAAGTTATATAATAATAGCATAATTATAACCCCTAGAGAGCCTTTTGAGTAGTTAACCTAATAAGAGATCGAATCCCTTATTAAACGAGGTATATTTAACTTTATTAGGTATAACCCTGCTTGCTATAGTAAGATCTAGATCTTCTGCTCCTATATTATTAATAAAGTTAAGGGTAAGATAACCTAGCCCTATGAGAAGTCGAGACTTATTATTTAGGGCTATGCTAATAATAGTAAAGAGGCTATTCTAACCTAAGCCCCTACGATCTAAAGAGCTAGTTAATAGCTAATCCTTACGATCGCCCTATTATTATTAGCTAATAATAAAACCCTTTAGATCTGCGATATTACTTAAGCCTATATCTAGTCTATTACCCACCTCGCCCGCCCTATCCTTGCTAAAATCCCCGCCTAAATATAGTATAAATACCCTAATAATACTATTATAGAGGTTATAAAACCCCTCTATAGTATCGCTAAGGCTAGTACCTATTAGTAGGCTATATATAGCTATTACTATAAAGAGAGGCTCGAGATAGAGACTTCGTTATTTAACCCCTGCTTGCTTATATTAACGAAAAATAACCTATCTTTTGCTATTATAAGTATATAAACTAATGATATATTAGGCCTATTAAATAACGCGTTTTCTACCCTTAAGGAGGCTAAATTAACTAAAGCCGGCTTTTTAGCTAAACCTAAGTAGATCCTCGCTATTAATAACCCCCTTATATTTAACAATAAGATCGTAACGATTAATAATAGTAATACCCTCACCCTTCGCTAAAAGGACTAAGGGCTTAAGTTGCACCCTATCGACCCCTCTACTAACGAAGCCGTCCGAAAGTAGTAATATATCAAATAACGCGCCCGTAGCGCGTATATCGTATTAATTTACTAACCCGAGGCCTATTTCGACCTATTTATTACTACGTAATAGTAAAATCCTATAGTTAATAATATTAGAATCCTCAACTAGCGAATACTCTAGTAGTTATAATCCCTCAATAGAGGCCTTAGTTTTATCCCGCTTAACCTCGCTACTATAAAACTATTTATTTTTATTAATAGATCCTTCGCTAATAACAACGACCTATCGTTATAACTAGGTTTTATTATTATACTAGCTAACGAGACTAATAATAATAAGGCTATTAATACATTCGAAATTAATAGTAACGTTATCTACTATAGCTTAACGAAGTTAAAATATATTACCTATAGCGTACTAGCCTCGGAAATCTATAGCATAGTTGCTAGCGTCGATATAGCCTATGTAATTATAATAACCCTCTAGAAGGTCTCTAATCGACTAGACCTACTATTAATATTAATTATTATTTATACCGACTCGTATTCGCTATATAAGTGCCTCGTTAAGCTAGGTATAACGAAAGAAAAGCGCCTTATAATTGATATAATAGCGCTATAGTAGTTATACGAGCGCTACGAGATCGCAGAGATCTACTAGATCTATAGTAATAATAACCTAGCTGACGGACTCACGAAGTTAACGCTAAATAAGGCCCTCTAACGGCTTATTAATAATAATAAGGCGACGATACGGATAGAGGGGTAGGTCGTTCGATAGTAGCCGGGGCCCTGCGCGCGCAGTAAAACCGGGGATATATAGCATATCGGGGGATAATAATAAAACGTGCGAAAACTGTAGTTATTAGGCTATTTAGGCCCCTTTTGTAAGTAGTACTATTTGGTAGTTATCTCGACGAATATAGGCTATTATAGGGTAAGCACTAGCAGTAATAAAAGACTGCTAGTATTAGAAGCCTAATCGGCAGTTCGTTGCTAACCCGACTGGCGCTACGTCGGGCCGTTCGGGATCTACCTATTGCGCCGATTCAACTAATAGGAGGGCTAGGACCCCATATATAAGGACTACCTATATAGCCGTCGTAACCACCAAACCTACGATAGTTAGATATCACGAACAACTATAGTATTACGGAAGAACCCTATCTTTCTGGTACTATTACCTGCGCAGGATAGTTATCCGACATTAACTAACCTTTTAATATACCTTTAGGACTAAACCCTATTACTATAGAAGTAATAGAAATACTTTTAGAACCCTATTTATTATATATAACAAAATAAATCCTTACTATATTCTATAACCTCCCCCTATAAATAGAAGAAAGTTTAAAATATTAATTCCCTCTTATAATCTTAAGTATAGAGTAGCTATCTATTAATTCTACTATATAAAACTCATATATACTTTATAATAATATAATAAGATTAAAGATTTACTAATTTAGATTAGGTCGAGTAAAGAGCCAAGTAATAAAAATGAATCTACTAATACTAAATATATTTAACCTAGTAAACCTATTAAATCTATTATACTTAATTAAGCTATTTATAATAATATAATAGGTAAGAATACTAGATCTACCCTAGTTACTTAGAGTAAGAGTATTACTACTAAGGTAGCTACTCCTTATAAGCCTATAGTTATGATTACTAGTACCCCTAATATAGCTAATAATATTAGTACTATCGCTAAAATATATAGTTATAGTAAACGCATTAAATATATGACTAACCTACTTAATAGCACCTAAGACATTAATTATAGCCTTATTAAGATAATTATTGATAGATATACTAATAATATATATCTTATTATAGCTAACTTAGTCTAATTTACTAAGACTATTACTAATGATTATAAAGTTATTATAGCTACTATCCCTAAGAGACTAGTTAATAAGAGCCCTAGCTTCCTCAGCCTAGAGTAATACCTTATAGCAAAGACGCCTAATAAGTATACTACCTTAGCTACTAGCTTTAATAACTACGAGAGTACTATAACTAATACCCTTAACTTATATAGCTCCTTAAATGCACCTAGCGCTATTAAGACCTTTAATACGCCTCCTAATATTAAGATAATTATACTTATTAACTAGATCTTATATATCTATATTACTAGTCTCTACCACCTTACTTACTTATATAATAAGTTCTTAATAGCCTAAGAGGCTATTATTATCTACTTTAAATATATGTATGTCTTTAATACTACTAACTATTATTATTATTTAGCGCACTAAGTAACTTACCTTATATATACTTATCTAAAATAGCTATACTATCTTTAGCCCCTATATATATACCTAAGTTCTAAATGTATTGATTACTAAATATATTATAGGAAATCTTTAATTTAATACAATCTCCTTATTTTTTATTATTAAGTAAATACTCTATGGCGACTTTTTTAATACTTATATTAAGAATAATAATTCTATTACCTAGGTAATAATTAATAATACTAAGCCTAATACTATATATATACTTCTAGACTTATATATACTAAAGACTATAGAGGCTATTAACTTCTAACACTAATATACTGCTAATAAACTACTAATATTAAAAGTATTTATAACTAAGTAGTTATACTTACTACCTCTATTATAGTTATTAAGGAGCTAGGAGTTACTAAGTCCTTCTCTAAGATAAATAGTACTACTTATTATAATATATTAACTATCACTAGAATAATACTAAGCTAGCTACTAATTATAATATTATTATTATCCAGCTCTTAACTATTACTAAGGAGATTAATAACTTCGAGGAGGATTCTTAGACCTATTAAAGTCCAATACTACTCCTTCTACCAAAAAAGATTATAATATACTAAGAAACTTAGAACGCTAGAATATTAGGAATTAGAACTAATATTATATATATATATATATATATATATATATATATATATATATATACATTAGACTAGCTTATTACCTATAATTAAGAGTATAAATTAGGAGTTATATTATATATTATAAATAACGCCTTTCTCTTCTTATATAGGTAATTTATACTAAATGCACTAAGGCGTAGTTAACCTGCTTAGCGGTTTAATATACTTAATATAAATATACCTAAATATAGTAAACCTCTTTAAGAGGAGTTTAGTGTCTTTAAGGAGATAACCTTTAAAACTATAGAACTTCAACCCTTATTTTTCCCCTACTTTATAGATTATATTAGCTCTCCTTGATACCCCTATACAGAAACCTAAGACTTATAATTATTATTAGTTTCATAATACTAGTATTGAAGAGAGGGAAGGTTTAGCGTAGTATTAGAATAGCTAAATTAATATAATGAAGTTATTATTAGAGGGGTAGCTAGTAAGATAGGATTAATATAAAAAGATAATAAAATAAGTTATATAATAGGTTATATAACTACTTACTAAGTCCTAGGTATTCTAACTTAGACTATAGATCTAAAGTTAGATCTAGCCTACTAAGTAAGTAGGAGTCCTACCTATTAGGTAGGTAGGCGAATATTCCCATATTATTAGTCTTTTCTTTTATACTAGTAATAGCTTAATAAGCCTATCTAATTATATAAATTAAATAATGAGTTAGAAGCTATTATTAGCCTCTAACTAAAGCGAAAAAGTAGCTAGTTCTTAGCTATAATCCTATCCTTCTATAAATACTTATTATTATACTAATCCTTCTATTATTTATATTACTTATCCTTCTATATAAATTATTAATTCGTTCCTATTAACTAGGCAATATAATACCCTATTAGGTATTATCTTTATCAGTATATTAGCGGGGTTATCTTTACTATTAACCTATTAGATCTTAGATAGCTCGCGGTGCTTATATAACTAATAGAGGGCTATAATATTAATTATAAGACTCTTTTCTTTTATAGTACTAAGTTTAACTAGATATTAAATAATAAGTATAAGTTAGTATACATTACTATAGGGATAGAGTTAAGAATACCTATTTTAGTAATAGTTTATTAAAGGGTTAAAGTAATAGTAAAAGCGAGGTTAGCGCTAGTAACTATAATATAAATCTCTAAGGCTAATACGCTATAGGTAACTTATTCATACTTAGTAGAGCTAAGATGAATAATATTACTATTAATTATAAAGGTTATATTATCTATTATTTTATTAGTAAGTATAATAATATAACTTAACTATAATGTAAGGTCTTAATTATTAGTTAATCATCTATCTATAAATATAAATAATCTAGTAATAAGTAGTAATAATATAATAAATATTGAGCCTTAATTAAGGTCATCCTTTAGCTATTATAAGTACTTATTAAGGGGATTAATATCTTTATTAGTTAGGTTCTAGTATTAAGTAGTAGTTAATAAGTTAAAGTAGGCTTCTACTCAATAAATTAAAGCTATATAAGCCCCTCTAGTATACTACTTGATATATTATTCTTTTATTAGTATCTTCTTAAGTATCCTCTTTATAAGGTTAATCTTAGCGCCTTAGCCCTTCTAGTATAGTATAATTATATTAATATTAGTAATAGAGATTATTCTACTATTAAAAGTAATAGTGGTTTAGGGTATAGGTTTCTCCTTAGGTTTAGCTATAAATCTAGCTTTTTAGAGCTCTTCTTCTTTAATAGTAGAAAAACTATTATTTAAGAACTAATTATATTATCTATTTATATATTAATTGTAAGGGATTAGGATTACAGCGCCGAGCCGGCGCCGAACCAGCGCCGGCCTCCGCTGAGGTTTAACCGCATTAGTTAGATAAGCCCTAAAAAGGGGCTCTATATATATAAGTAGCTAGAAGGGCTAACTTATCTTCTTAATAATAATTAACCCCTATATTACTACTACTCCTTCCTTCCCTAGCTTAGCTTTTTAAGCTATAACCTTATAATTAGATTAGTTCTATCTAATTAATAAGTAGCTAGCTCCGGAATAAGTAGTAATATAAGATTAGGCTACTAAAGCGTCGCTAGCGCCTCTATACCTAATAAGTTAAGTAAAAGTTTTGCTTCTAAGACCCCTCTAGGGTTAGGAATAATAATAACCACAAGCCCCGATATAGCCCTTACTACTAAACTTATTATAACTATTTAGTACTAAGCTAACTAGAACGACATACTTATTCAGGCCCTATCCGCGCGCCCTATGCTAGTCTCTAAGACCCCTAAGACCCAGGCCTGCAAATATAAATACCCTCTAGTATACCCTTATAGAACCCTCGCTAAAGATAGTATACTAGCCTAAATCTATAATTAGCTAATAGCAATAGAATATAGTAATACCCTCTAGCCTAGAGCCTCTAAGCTATAGAAGATCTATTAGATATTTATAAAAATAACTACTAAGCTATAAATATAATAGTACTATTATTATACTAGCTTTACTAATTTAATATAAGCGAACTTCTCTATATTTATTTACTAAGATTATATTAACCCTAGACTATAGGAATACTAGCTATATAGCCTCCTTAATAGCTTTTAATAAGAACTTAGCTAATAGCTTCTTTAGTTTTGTATTAAGTAGTTAGTAATCTACTAAGCCCTTAGGACCCTAGACTTCAAAGAGTCTCAGGCCTAAGCCCTTATTTTTTACTTCTAGCTTTTACTCTAGCTTTAGCAAGGCCTTAAACGCTAGAAGCTTAATATATAATAGCTATATACTATAGCTACTACTATAGAGCAGCTATAGGATATATACCTAGAGTAATATAGCTATAAAGAACTTATAGAGCTCTTAGTGCTACTAGCGCGAGTAGCTACTACTAAGCTAGCTATAAAGAGGGCTTATTTTAATTATAGCAGCCCTAATACCCCGAGCAGCGCCTACCTAAAGTATAATAAGCTAGGCTACTATAAGGCTAACTACTAGGCTAATATATAGTATAAAGAGTGCTATAAGAAGAGCTACCCTACTAATTAATACTATACCTATTAGCAGGTTATTAGGCCCTTAGCAGGCTTAAGTAGCCCCTATATAAGCATTAAAGCTATATAAGTATTATACTTAACGCTAAGTATATTACTAATAGGTGAGATTATAGGTATACCTATTATAGGAGGTATATAGATTAGGAAGGATAGCGTTTTTAAGCTATATTTATTAGAAGGTAAATAGACTGCTACTACTAAGCCCTTAGGTATTAGTAGGCAAAGCTTATTAGCATATAGGTAAAAGACCTAAGGCTAGGCAGAAGCTAATAGCATATAGGTATAAGACCTGAGGCTATATAGAAGAAGCTAGCCCGCCAGCATATAGGTATAAGACCTAAAGCTATATAGAATATAATAGACTGCTAAGTACCCAGGGGGCCTCTCGCGAAGCTAATAGCGCGTAGGTATAAGACCTGAGGCTATATAGAAGAAGCTAGCCTGCTAGCGCGTAGGTATAAGACCTGAAGCCGCGCAGAAGATAATAATAGAGCTGCTGAGTGCCTAGCCTAGGGGGCCTCTAGTGAAGCTATAGTAACCAGGTAAAAGACCTAAAGGCCTAGAAATAACTAATTATAGGTGCTATAGAGGGTTTAGATCCCCGCATAAGCCGGAGTTTTATATATTATTAGACTTAGAGACTAAGCCCTCTAGAGGGGGGTAATTATAAGGGATTAGGATTATAGCGCTAAGCCAGCACTAAACTAGCGCTAGCCTCTACTAAGGGTTAACTATATTAGTTAGCTAAGCTTTAAAAGGGGGCCCTATATATATAAGTAGCTAGAAGGGCTAACTTATCTTCTTAATAACAATTAAACCCTATATTACTGCTACTCCTTCCTTCCCTGGCCTGGCTTTTTAGGCTCTAACCTCATATTAATAATAGTAAAATTAGGACTTAAGTTGTTAGTAATACGTAGGTAGGGATTAAAAGTAGAGCTAGTTATTTATAGCTTATTATAATAATAAGCGCTATATACAGCTTATTAATAGGTATTAGCTTTGATTATACTACAGAGGGGTTTAATAACTTCTATAATAATCCTAGGGGGGTAGAGATTATAGATCTAGTTAGGGAGTTAGGTATAAATATTATATACTAGTATTATTTAGGATTATATATAGGCTTAAGTAACATCCCTAATCTAAATAATATAATAATATAATTAGAGTTAAGTAATAGAGTGATTACTAGAAGGAAGTAGATATCATAGCGCTAGATTATAGGTAACAAGCTTAAAATACCCTACTTACTAGTATTATTAATACTACAAATAACTAAGCAGGGCTCCTTAATAGGGGTAATACTCTTATTCTTAATTTAATTAACTATATAGGATAAAAAAGGTAGCTATATTACTTAGTTAGGTTATAGATCTTAAACTTAAATATTTTATAATTAAGGAGGGCGTTAATATCTTTCTTATAAGACTTCTAGACGGGAGAACTATTAGTAATAAGCTTATTAGGTTTATATAGGGCTAAGAAGAGTTCCTAATTAGCTTTTTCCTTTATTAAAATAAAAATTATCAAGTAGTTAACATCTAGTTTAAATATATTAAATAAATTAGTAATAGGGTTCTTTTAGAGTTATCCTCTATATTAGAGCGAAGGTTTGGGGGGGGGGGGGGGGGGTGTTAGCTTAGTATCTTTAGGGGTAATAGCGGCTTATAGGTTATTATCCCTAGCTAGATTAAGGTCTCTAGGGGTATTAGGATTATTATAGAAGGGTCTTATAGTAGTAGAGAGGAAATCTTAAGGCTTATAGGGTAATTAAATAATAATTATTTTACTTAAGATAGTAACTAATTAATATAAACCTTATTATTTATCCTTCTCTTAATATACCCTTAGCTATAATTATAATAGGAGGTAAATAACATTATTAATACGAGGGCTATTATATATAGTAAGAGTATTTATAACTTTATAATTAGAGTACTCTTTTTCTAATCCTCTATTATAATATTAATTACTTTAGCCCTAGTAGTAATATTAGTGGAGGGAGTAGGGTTATTATTAATCTATAGGTATATATTAAAACGAGTAGGTAGGTATAAAGCAGTAGTATTATTAATAGACTGAATTACTATTTAGAGGGTAAGAGGAGGCTTAATATAGGGTACTTCTTATTAAATAATAGGTTAAGTATAGCGTAGGGGGCTATAATAGCTCTCTATCCTATTAATATAGTAATAGGCTTTAATAGAGATTAATTTAATTATAATTATTATTAATTTAGAACTATTTCTAAAGCTTCTATTATAAAATTTAATTTAGTATCTATAATAGTATAATCAAGTAGTCTCTAACAAATATAAATCTAGTAGAGGTAGAAGGTTTTCTAAGTAGACTTTACGTAAGTAGTATTAGATCAGATAGTAGTATCAATAATATAGAGGGTTATTTTACTTTTAAGGTAGATAATATTACAAAGAATCTTTTGGTTAAATAAATAGTTATCTTAGAGGGAGAATTAAAACCTCTATGGGGCTCTTATATTTAGTTAGTAATATTAGTAGACCTTAGTTAACTACTTAATTACTACTATTTAAATAGGGTAATTAGTATATCAGAGGAGGGTAGCTAACTTAGTAATAGAAAGGTAACTAAATTATTAGTAGAAGCGCTATAGCTTATAGCGGGTGCAAGATGCAAAGCCACGCTATCGGCAAAACGTCGGCGAATTAGGGGCGGATAAATGCACCTTGGAGAAAACTCTGCAAGCTGCAGACTTAGAAGGTTAAGCAATAGTTCAATACAACAACGGACCTACGTTTCCGCATTCTAGCCTTTCCTGGTTTAGGCCTGTAGCCATACTCTTACACTTAATATCTATTAACTAGCTAGTTTAAGTAAACATCTCCTCTCTATTAAGGAGAAGCTAGGTATAGCCCTATTTATATATAATTATAATAGTAATATTACTCTAAAATAAGTAGTTATAGCAGTTATTAAAGTAAATACCTATTTAGTTTATATTATTTAAGTAGAGGAGAAAAGAGGTTTTAGAGGGTATTATATAGAAGACTATACTACTAAATATAGTCACAATTATAGTAATACTAAGTAAGTCCTTATAGGGACTATTACTAAAATATACTCTTACTTAGCTAGTATTTACTCTATTAATTATTATTATTAAGTAAATCTATTATAGGGTAATAACCTATTATTAGCTAGTAATAGAGACTCTATTAGTACCTAAATCTAGTATAATACCCTAGAAAACCTCCTTAGAGTACTTATCATTAAGTACAAATAACTAAGATAGAGTAGAGGCTCTAAATAGGATAAGCTAGGTAAGTAGGAGAGTAAGCTTAGGGTTAATAGCTAAATTAATACTTATATCTATATAGAAAGTAGCTTAATTTAGTAGCGAATTAATTAATTTATTACTATTGTTTATAAATATAGTAAGTCTATAAGGGGAGGAGGGCTAGGATTAGTCTTACTAGTAATCCTAAAGGTATTACTTAACCTCGCTATTAATATTAGTATTATTTACTCGGGTTTCCTAGTTCTTATTATTACTTTTCAAGTTAAGAAGAAAAGCGTTAAATTTTTCTTTAGTAATATTTTAAGAGTATTTAAACTTAAACTTATTAAACTCTTAAGTCTATTCATTATTATTATATTTCTAGGATTAGTACTTAGGTTTATAGCAAATCTAATATCTTCTTAGGTTATTATAGTAATTAGTATAAGGTTAATAGAATAGAGGGGAACTTTATTAATATAGCTAGTTCTGCTAGAATCTACTATTACTATCATAGTTTTAATAGGAGTTATAGTAGTTATTACTTTAGAACTACTGATTAGTATATATTATATTATACTCCTCTAGATCTTCTAAAGCTATAAATTATATAATAAGGCTTTACTTTATTTAAGAAATAATACTAATAGTAGATTATAACGAATTATAGAGGTCTTATAAGCTAATATGTTACTTATAGAGAGTAAGTTTATATTCCTAAACTCCTTAATAAGTACTCTAAATTATATAGTAGAGGGGGCTTTTAATAATATTACATTCCTTACTTAGGATAGGTTTAATAATAGAGAGGGTTTTAAATAATATCTTAAGGTTCTTACTTATAGATTTATTAGGGCTTTTATAAATAAGATTAGGTAATATAATATTATTCTATGAATCCTTATTAGTAATATAGAATTTCTCCATTTTAAACTACTTATTTCTTTATATAATTATCTTAGTATATAGTAATAAGGGCTATTTAGTAGTAATATATTAAAGATAGTACTCTTAAGTATGTCTTTTTAATATAATGGAAAACGCTTTAACATATTACAATAAGGATATACTACCTTTAATATAATAATCCTTAAAAATCAAGAGTCTTAAGTTTAATATATTTATCTTATTATTATTGTACTTGAGGTTATTATTACTATAGAACTTAGTAAGACTCTCAAGTTAGTATAATAAAGGGACCTTATCTAATAGAAGTTAGGCTTATTAGTTCTATTCTATAGGTCTTATAAAGTTAAGACCTTAGGTATTATTCTTAATATTTTAGAATAAAAAGAGTTAAGTAGTCTCTATTAGAGGGGGATAAGGGGCTTAATATATAGGGGATATAGGGGTAATAGAGGGTTTTTAGTATTATATAAAAGTAATAATAATAAAGAAGAGAGGGGTTTTATTATTCTATATAATCTCTATAAAGAAGTTAGAGCCTTAATTATACCTTTTAATAATTATAAGATATTATAATTTAATTAAATTAAGGTTATTATTACTCTATAAGTAGAAATTAGATTATTAAATAATATTAGTAATATTATTCTTAATTCCATTATTATTATAGATAATAAAGATATTATTAATAATAAGGAGTTTTTAAAATACTTTAGTAGTTTAAGAGTTTATATAGTTAAAGATCTTAATAATATCATAAAACTGTTCTTTAAAATTAGCTTATATTTAGTAACCTTAGATATAGTACTTAAGGTACTTACTAGTATAATAAGTAATATGATTAGTAATCTTAGCTATATTAGTCTCTTTAGGGTTAAATATCCTAATTTAGCTATATATATCATAATTAATAATAGCTATAAAGTTATTAGAGATTAAGATTATTATTTCGTATTAAAATAAACAGGAAGGAGAGGGAGTAAGAGAGGATTAAGTATTAATATTAGTAGCTATTAGGAAAAGAGGAATAGAGCTATATTTAGAAGTTATATAAAATCATTAAATCATAATTTATACTTTAATTATAAGTATTATCCCTAAGTTATAGCTATAAGTAGTTAGTTTATATATTAAGTAACTTATAGATATTCTTACTTAATCTTCTTTATATTAATAACTTAATTCCTTTCTTTATATAATATACTTATATTACTTATTTCTTTAAAAAGGGAACTTTTTAAAAGGGATTACTTACTTTCCTAAAGAGGGGACCTAAAAAAGGATTATTAAGAGGGCTTTTTTAAGAGGGGATCTTCTTAATAAAGGAATTACTTAGAGGGGAAACATTAAAGGAATACTTAAAGGACTTCTCTAAAAAAGGGACCTTATTAATAAAGAGATTACTTAGAAAAAGGGTTTAAAATACTTACTTATTTATTACATTTTATTAACCTTGAGGAGGAGATATTCTAAAGAGAGGATTTTTAATTACTTATTACTTAAAATAGATTTTAGAATAGTAAAAGTAATAGATTTAAAAAGAGATAAAAAGGAGAAAGATTAAGATTAAAATAATATAATTAATTAATTTAAGTAACTTTTATAGAAAACTTAATATATACCTTTTCATTCTAGAAAGATAGATACCATTAATATAAGCTAACTAAGATAGATTTATTAGACTTTTATTCCTAATAGAATAGCTACTATTAAAAGGCTTTTTAATACTTATTATAACTTAGATCTAATAAACATAATTATTTTAAGTAAGTTATAAGTAAAGTTAAAAAACTAAGTTGATAAAGTTATAAGGTTATAAGTAGTAAAGTTATAAGGAGGAGGAATATAAAAGAGGGGTTATTTAGATAGAGGAGGGGGGAGGGGGGAAGAAGTAGCCTAAAGTTAGAAAGTCGACTTTAGTAACTATAAATAAACCTAATTTAGTAGTTACTATGAAGGTAAAAGCTATACTTCTTTTAAAAACTATCGTATAAAAGTATTCAGAGCTTATTATATCTAGAAGTTATAAAATTTAAAGCTATAAGTAACTTTATAATTATATAGATATTATATTAATATTATAATCAAGGTAGGTAATTAAGATTAAAGTAATCTATTTTAGTAAGTAATTAGGGCTTATTACTACTCTCTCCTATAGTAAGTAGTTAGGGCTTATTATTATTATTTTAAGTTATTACTATTAGTAATATAAATAGAGGGTTAGAAGTAATAGATTTAAGTATTAAAAAGGGGGTTAAAAGAGGGAGATATAATAAGGTTAATATTAATATTAGGAGGTACTAAATAATATTAAATAGATTAAATTTATTGAAAAGACTTATAGGAGGTTAAAACTAATAAAATACGTAGTTAATATAAAGTAGAAAGAGGAGAAATTAATAGAGGGCTCTAAATAATTATAATATTAATAGAAAGTAATATAGTTAATAAGTATAGAATATAGTATTTATAATAACTATAGGGGTAATAGAGGGTATTAAAAGAGAGTAAAACTAAGGGGAAAGTAATAACTTTATTAGTATAATAAAAGATTATAAACTATTAATTATTAATATTAAAGTTATAATAGAGTAGATTATAATTATTATTAATAAGAAAGGATTTAAAACTTTGCTTATAATATTTAATAATAACTTTAGAGGTCCTAAGTTAGAAGTAGAGGCTAAATTATTAGGAACTAAACTTAGAATCTCTATGAATATAATAGTTATATATAAGAGGAGGCTTAGGATTATTAAGTAATAAATATCATCTCTTTAGTTTATTTATACTTACTAATCTATAGTTATAGTATAATAATAAAGTTAACTATTAATTACTATTAGTATTATTGTATTAGTATTAAAAAGAGGGGAGGTTTAGTATAGTATTAAAATAATTAAATTAATATAATATACCTACTATTAGAAGGGTAGCTAGTAAGGTAGGAAAAATATAAGAAGCTAATAAGGTAGGTTATATAATAGGTTATATAACTACTCGCTAGGTTCTATTTATTCTAACCTAGGCTATAGATCTAAAGTTAGATCTAGCCTACTGGGCGAGTAGGAGTCCTACCTACTAGGTAGGTAGGCGAATGTTCCTATAATTATATTATAAATAAGTAAGTAAACTTAGTAGGAGAAGTTATGTAAGTTAAAGTATACCCTATAGAGTAGTACTTCTTTAAGTAGGTCCTCTACATTACTAAGGTAGAGGCGGCCTATTAAGGGAATATTAGTAGGTATAGCTTATGCTAAATAGAGAGAGTATTACTAATAATAGTATAGCTGCTACGAAGGCGTTAGCTAACCCGATCGAATAAGACGACTACTAAAGCTAGTAACGACTAGCGGATAAAGTAGTAATAGAGGCGGTATTAGTAGCGCGGGTAGGAAGGATAAGTTAATAGTATAGCAGTCTATAGTAATTAAATAATTAAGAACTATATTATTATTAAAGTATAAAGTTAAAGGTTATAAGGCTATTAATAGGAATATATAAGTACCGCTATAGTCAAAAGAGGTAGTTAGTAAGATTATATAACTAAAGGCTATATATATTATTAGGAGGCGCGGAGTTAAAGGGTCTATTATACTTAAGTAGGTAAAATCACTATATAGTAGCTAGAGGCTAAGTATTACTAAGAATATAGGAAACTCCTATATATTCTAAGATATAATATATATTAGCTAGTAAATTATTAGTTAATAATAGTAATTATGATTCAATTTAAAATACTTTTCTTTATAACTACTTATGTACATAGTCTTAAGTACTAGGATATAACTAACTAAATAATATATATATATTAATCGTATGTAATATATAAAAAGACTAAACTAATGTGTAATATATATATTAGCTAGAGTATAATACTAAAATATTATAATATTTAATATTTCTATATCTAAAAATATATTAAGAGTATATCTTCTTAAGAACTATATTAATATATGTCGTAATTTACTTAGTAAGCTACTTATAGACGCATATAGACTAGTAGACTAAACAAAGTTTATATATAAGTTTTATATTATTATATAATATATTTAAACTTAATATAGAATACTATTATACTTTATCCAATTGATATTTATATTTATAATATAATAGGAAGCCTTATATTATATACTGTACTATATATAATATAATAGAAATGTATATTATAACATTATAATTATATACAATATTAGGTTTAGGATATATTATATAGAAATACTTTATTTCTATTTAATTCTATTAAATAGAATAAGAAGTTAAATGATCTTTAGAAATTTATTTCTCTTTTAGGAATATACTTAGCAACTTAATTATATAAGTTTGTACAACCTCGAATTTAGCTTAATCTATAAATATATTCTATGTTAGTAATATATATTATAAATAAATTTAATATATTATAATACAAAAATACAAGTACATGTATTTGTAGTTTTGTATTCTGTATTTTGGAAATACTCTATCTATTACTAAGCTACTAAAGTATTTCAATAGTATTTATATTTTATTAATAATGTTATTAATAATTTTACTATAAATTCATAACTTATTAATTTAGTTATAAAAGGATTAATTAATTTACTTTTATTCTTGAAAAACTATTTTATTCTAAAAGTCAAACTAGTTCTATACTCAATTCAAACGATATAATAGTAGAAAGTGCCTTTTAAAGAAATATTTAAAATTAAATTAGTTACTTAATTATCTTGAAATAAAACTTAAATGTATAATATAGCTAAAACTACCTAGCCATAAAATAGATGGGGCATATTATATCTTTCAAAGTACTAAAAAAGTAGATCTTAGCTAAATGGGGGATACCTAGTGAGGGTGCTAGAATATTAGGGGCAAGGATATATACTTCTAGCTCTAAAAAATTCCACACGTTGGTGTTCCACAAATGGTCTGGCTCCTTTTTGGACGGCTGCAATAGCAGGTCCATTTGCAACTTTTTCTCTTCCCTGGTCAAACCAATCGATCAATCCAAGGGCACCTCATTATTATTCCGCCGGGGGGGGGGGGGGGGGGGGGGGGGGGGGGGGGGGGGGGGGGGGGGGGGGGGGGGGGGGGGGGGGGGGGGGGGGGGGGGGGGGGGGGGGGGGGGGGGGGGGGGGGG
>JAOQIF010001365.1:0-19520 GCA_026260285.1 Colletotrichum sansevieriae
GCTTTATAGGGGTAATAAAGATATTCTCCCTCTAGGGGTAAAAGAGGTTATTATTATTATACGGGGGTTTGCTAGTTATTACCTAGTAGTTATCTAGTGCCTCCTTATGCGTAATAGGGTTAAATAAAGGCGAATAATATAATAATCTAGGGATTATCTTCGTTTTAGCTATATAAAAAGCCGATTTTAATATTAAGTTGAAAAGTATAAATATTATTTGAAATTTCGCCCTACTAAAATCCTTCCTCTTACTTCTTTAGATTTATAATACTAATAAGTTGCTATTAGTCTCCCGCTCCCTTATTATTAACTTTATCTTAATTATTATATAACGAATTTATTATTATATCTTTATCTATTAATACTACTCCCTTCCCCGCTAGTATACTAGATACCTCCTATATTCCTATAGCAAGTAAGCTCCGGGGGTGCTCCTGCTGCTGCTATCTCTTAGCATAAGCGAAGTAGGAGCCCCCTAAGGAGGAGATTCCTGAGATCAAGCTCCTTATAAGTTTAATAATCTACTTTAAGAGCAATAGTAAGCCTCTAGTCCTTAGCTAGTACTTATCTAGTGCTTTAGCTTTAGAATTTATTACTAATTCGTATTATTTTAGACGCTTCGATTAAATATAAGTATTATGCTAAAATAGGTAATAGCAAAGCCTATATTAATATAAGTTTTATATATTATTTTCTAGTACTTAGCTACTAACTCTCTATAGCCTACCCGTTATATAATAGGCGCTACTAATAAGCTAAAGCGCTTTATAGATAAGGGTAGTTCTAAGCCTGATATTTAGGCATAGTATGCTAAGAATAAGGTAGGTTATCTAGTGCCTCTCTAGTACCTTATTACTAGTATCTAATCGTACTTAGGAGGAGATCCTCGCTACTTAGCTTATAATTAAGAAAGCCCTCTAAGCTAAAAAGAATAATACTAATATTACGCCTAAGAAGTATAAGGCTAAGGAGGCTAAAATCTCTATAGAGATAGAGGACTACTAGGTAGCTATTTTAGAGGAGGCTACTACTTACTAGTAGCACCTCTCTAAGGAGGTAGAGAAATAGACTAAGTTACTATATAAGTAGTATAAGGAGCTTTGCTATTACTACTCCGAGATAGAGCGGTTTGCTAAGTATTAAGCAGAGGCATAGGAGTTACAGGCTACGCGCGCCTAGGAGTCCTTAGACTCTTATAATAAAGTTATAAGTCTATAGAAGTATTACTAGTACCTTACTAATACTTATCTAGTTAATATTTCTAATATTTTCTAGAACTACGAAGTTATTACTACTAATTCTAGTAGTGAGAATAATAGTTCTAATAAGATAGGCGCTAGCGCTTAGGGGGTTTAAAAATTTCAGGAGCGCCCCTAGTAGGCTACTAATAAGCTCTAGGTAGTTATTAGTTACCTTTAGGTATATTTCTCGTTTTTTATCGCCTTATTAGGGGGCCTTCAGGCTAGTGAATTAAAATACCTAGCTAGCATGCCTTATTTCTAACTACCTACTAGTTACCCGTTAAATTATATAGGGATCGTGATATTTTCTGCTTATAATTAGGCTTCGTAGTCGTTTTATAAATCGATAGATATATTACGTTGCGGTTCGGTTCTATCTAGAGCCCCTATAGGTAACGATATAGTCTACTATATAGATATTATTATTATCGTTATTAATTAGGATTTCTCATAGTAAGACGGCTAAGCTAAAAAAAAGGCTCTAATTGCATAGGTGTGAAAATATTATAGATTTAGTAGTTTTATTACTCTATAGCTTATCTACTTATCCCTTATTAATTACCCGTTAGATCCTAGATAGGTAGCGAAAATAATAGGGTCCTCTTTTATTATACTTATAGATTTATATTTATTAGTATTCGAATAGAGGCTATTAGCTTCTAACTAAGTGAGTACCTATAAGTACCTATCTTACTACCTCTATATAGGAGTCTATATTATTAGCAAATCCAGAGTATATAAGTATTAGGAGGTGCTTCCCCTAAAGTTCTACCTAGTGCTTCTTCGCCTCGGGGTTACTACTAATAACTACCTAATAGGTAGTAGGGTTATCTATTAGGATTAATAGTTAGCTAGCTCTTAAGGCCTTAAGATATTCTTATTTATGCTTTAGTTAACTCTTCTTTTCTTCCTCCTTAATAAGACGATCTAATTTAGCCTCTATTAATTAATAAACTAGTTCCTTATTAGTACTCTCTTTATCGTTCTAATTAATAGGTATCTTATCCTAAGTTTAGCTATTTAGTAGCTCCTATCTAGCAGGGGATCTTACCTCCCTAATAGACCTGCGGGTAGGTATTATTATTATATATAATACTACTCTAATAATCTATACCCCTATTAGTATAGGTAAGAGAGAAGAACGTATTATAAAAGTAATATAATATAGAGTAAAAGAGTTAATATAGATAGGTATAAGGTTATAACGTTTATTCTTCTCTAACCCTCTAGTCTACTATATAAGGGTGCGTGAGGATTAGAGGACTTATATAGGGAGCTACCCGGTGCCTCCTACCTATAGACTTCCCTAGGATAGCCCGTTACCCGGGGTGCTATAGGTATTCCCCTCCTATAGACTCCTAGCGTAGCCTATTATCCGAGGCGCTACCCGGTATCCTCCTTCTATGGACCCCTATAGGGTAGTCCGGTACGTCCTTTCCCCTACGATCTCATCCAGGCTCGTGACAATAGTGCGCCGAGCTGAAAGATCAGAGCCTGGGAGGGCCTGGAGCACGGGACAATGAAATTGGCTAAGAGGCTCAGCGACGCCGTGCTCCGGCTGGCGGAATAGACTTTAAAAAGGAGAAGTGCCACACGACGCCACACGACGCCACACTAGGACCCCACATGAGGAAGTCCCCATTAGGTAGACTAGAGAATACAAGAACTTATAGAATATATAACTCGACCTTACTAGTAGTAGCAACCTAGTAGCACGACCTTAGTCGATTTAACGACTACTAATCTCATCAAAATTCCACTATAGCATTAAGCTACTATCGGAATTATAATACTATCTACCCCCTAACCGACTGAGATATCAAACCACAAATTTTCCCGTTATTAAACTATTACTACGTTATTTAGTGATATATAACCGACTTAACTACCTAATTTAACTTCGCCCGATATACTACCTATAATAAAGTAGTAACTATGAGGGGCTAGCCCGGGTTTGTTCAACTTAGGGGTGCCTCAATTATAGTAATCTAAGCTAAGGAAGGGAAGTTTTCTAGGAAGTTCCCTATATAATAGAAAAGCGGATATAGGGCGAATATTAAGCGAGAGCAGTCGTCGAGGGCAGAATCCTTAGGGTTTATAGCACTATCTAGATGCTAGTAGTAGCATAGCTTATAATACATGCCCCTCCTCCCCCCCCTCCCCTAGCTCTTATATGAGTTGCGGGTTTGAGCACGGGCTAAGGGCTAGTCTAGAGCTATGTTAATCCGGGCTGCTAGCTGCTCCGCGCCCTACTAGTAATAATTATAATAATATGATTTTTTTTTCGCACCCCTAGTTTGCTTCTTCTCTTTTCCTCTTCCTATTAACCTATACTAGAGTAAGTTAACTAATTAATTGTAACGTTATTTTAGCTAATAACTCGTCGTTTTAATAGCGTTTTTAGCGCGCCCTCGGTCTATATTGGTATAAGTTCGTCGTATCCGAACCCCTATTAATTGCTAACTCGCGCAGATCTAATTAATCTAATTTTCTCTACTTCTATAATAGCGCCCCCTATAAGTTACTACCTGCTCTTTCCCTATTATTTCGCTATAATTAACCCTATATAGCCCCTCCCTAACTCTAATAAGGAGATAGAGTCTCCTCCTCCCGTTAAGGGCTAGCCCTCTAACTACTCTACCTCTACTAGCCTCTCTAACTATAAGGAGGCTGCCCCTGATAACTTCGATCTTATAGATAATCCCCTCTATACCCTAGCTAGCTAGGAGCTGCGCGAATACCTCGTCCGCCCCCTTCCTATATATCCTATCGCCTAGGAGCCCCTTATAGTATATATTCTTCTACTTATTTAGCGTTTTTCTAACGTTCTACTAGGATCCCTACCTATACTAGCTCGTCTTTAGTAGTATCCCCTAGGATAAGACCTAGGGGCCTCTTCGCGAGGTTCCTTACCTAAAGTATATATCTGCTATAGCTAAGGCTAAGAAGCCTAGCGATATTATAGCTTATTATAATATTATTAAGCGAGGTATGCTATCCTATCGCCTTTTAACTATTATAAGACTAACTATATTATAAGTAATATTATCTATTATATCTACTATCCTAACGAGGCTATTAAGTCCGCCTATATTAATATAGGTATCGCTTCCCTGCTATTCCTTCTCTATAGAGCTAATATTCTACTAGAGTAACCCTAGCGTAGTTTGCTACTAGGAGGAGTTCGCTTCTCTTAGCTAAGACTGCCTTGCTTGCTATAGCCTTAATAAGAGGACCTTAATAAGACTCCGCTATTCCTATATTTCAGGGTTATTACTAATAGTTATAGCTCCCTATATAGATCGAGGCTTATATAGAACTCCTTTGCACTACTTCTATTTAGAACTATAAGGTCTATGCCTATACTACTACGAAGCGCGCTACTAAAGCTATTATTAAGTTGGACGCTTCCCCTGTGCCCTCTGCTAGTTCTCTAGCTATTCCTATCCTTAGTACCTCTACTACTACTACTATTCTACTTTCCCTCCTAGTTAAGCCTAATAAGGCATAGCTATACTACCTTGTCTAGGCTTACCTAGATATAGCTAAGGTCTTCTATAAGGTTTATCCTATTCCCGCCTTTCTTCTATTCCTAATAGTCTAACCCCTTTTCTTAGCTTACTAATACTACTACTACTACTTATAAAGAGCAAGAGGAGTAAGGGGTTATTTTCCTAGGTCCGTGGTTTCTACTCGCCTGCTATTTGCCCGCTTTCTGCCTACCTAGGGCCTACTTAGGTCCTATTCCGCCTCCTTATAGCCTTAAGCTATAATAGAGCCTCCTATTTCTACCTACTCCTCTAATTATAAATTGCCTAGCTACTATCCCTCTATCCTACTCCTACTTATCGACTGCTACTTAGCTTATAATATAGCATACTAGGGGTTATTATTATTCTTATCTATCGGGCTATACTTTTCTTTATACTTATCTATTACCTAGTTATCTTAGAGCGATTATAAGGGCTCCTAGGTAGGCTAACTATACCCTATCTATTTAACTAATAACTCATAACGCCTGCCCCTACCTATATGCTTCTAGCGTATAGCTAGAATAGACTTAACTTCCTATTTATCCTCTCTATCTTTAAAAATCGGGGGTAGTTAGGGATTATTAACTTCTTAGCCTAGGAGGGGGTTATTCGTAGCGTAGCGTAGTAGGCTAATATGAAATTAGTTATAAACCTTGCCTAGAACGTTCAACTCGATTATAGTTAGTAAGATTACCCTAGTTACTTCGTACTTTAGGTATAGCTAGTCTAACTTCCTATAGGGTCTTTCTATATAGAAGTTAGCTAGTAATAGCTAGACCTTATTGCTTACTTCATAGCGTTCTGCTAGCATCCTTTTACTATTTACTAATTATTCTATAGTCTATTAGGCTATAGCAATAGCTGCTTGGGCTAACTCTATAGTTAACTTCAGTTTACTAACGAACTTATTAGCAGCTAACTCGCATGAGGTCGATAGCTCTAGCGCAGGCTATACTACTAGTATTAGGTCGATATAATATCTATAGGTGAAAAAGAATAGGCTTACTCCTATTATAGCTACGTCGTAGCTATTAATCGCTAGTTGAACGGAGGGTAAGTAAACCTCCTAGTTATCCTAGGCGAAGTTAACTATTATCCGCAGGACTACCTAGATCTCCTAATTAAAACGTTCTATTACTCTATCTATCTATAGGTAAAAGGCGGTGCTTAAACGTTATTCGATCTTTATAAGCATATAGAACCGTTGCTAGAACCGACTCGTCTAGTTACTACCCCTATTGCTAATAATTAACTTCGGTATACTATAGAATTAGTAGTAGTAGTTTATAAAGCGTTCTATATACGTTTCTATATCTATCGAAAGCATCCCTTCTAGGGTTATTATCTTAGAGAGCCTATCGACTATTACCTAAAGGTATCTTAACCCTATTTTCACTATATATAGGAGGTCTATAATGAAATCTATAGCAAGATCGCAATATAGCTATTCTACTACTAGTAAGGGTTAAAGAAGCCTGCGTTTTGCTTATTGCTAAATCGTTCCACGCCTGTAGCTATTGCAGTTTCTTATAAACTAGCAGACTATAGAGGATTGCCCCGGCTAGAAGTATTGCTAGGCTAGGATAGCTAGGGTGTTATTCTAACTAGGGTAGCCCGTTATTATTAAGTTATAGCACTTCTAAATCAACTGCGTTCGAAGCACGTTCTAGGGGTGGTTTTCATCTATTAACCCTAGTACCTAGATCCGGTCTCTGAACGTTAATTAGCTAAGGGCGTTAACGCTATACTTAGCAATCTGCAGTTTTAGGCCTAGCTAGGAAAAGAAGCTTCGGTCGCCCCTTTTTACTGCGGAATAAGCCCCTTAGTACTAGTTATCTTCTGCTTAAGCTTCGTTCTATATATATTAAAGGGCTAGATCCTCGAATACCGTTATAATAGGGGCCTCAACTATTACTATCCTCCTTACCTTACCTAGGGCGGAGTTAGAGATTATCTAGATTACCCTCCCTTTCTCTTATTTATCCTCTTATCCTTTCGGGGCATCCTATTTGTAGCATAAGAGCATATTAGGCATAGCTACTAGGCAACTAGGTTAATATTCTAAGTAGAAATTATACCTTAATAACTACTCCGCCTAGCAACTTTAGCATTCTATTAAACGTTGCTTTCGTATAAAGTATTCGAAGCCCTTATAGTTAGTAAGGACCTTGAACCTAGGGCAGCTTCTTAGCTTAGTATCCTATGCGTTCAAATAAGTAATTACTGCTAATAGCTCCTTATTATAGATTAGGTAGTTATATTAAGCAGGGGTTAGCCTCTGCGAGTAGAAGGCGACGGAATAGCGCTATCCTTATATATCTTCTTAGGTTAGCACCCCCCCTAAAGCGAACCCTAAGCAGTCTATCTCAACTATAGTTAGGGCTTATAGGTTAAAGTAACGTAGTACTAGTACGGTTTAGAAGCAGCGTTTGAGCGCCTAGAATGCGTCTTCTTATTCCTTGCTCTAGATAAATAGCGCTCCCTTCTTTATTAGGAGGGTAAGGGGTTCTATAACCCCTGAGTACTCTAATATAAATACTTAGTAATAGTTAGTAAACCCTAGGAAACTTTGCAATCCTTTTACTAAAGTAGGCGCTTCCTATTTAATAATTACCCGAACTTTCTCTATATTATAAGTAATACCTTTGCCTACCTTTAGGATAAATCCTATATATTTTACTATTTTTATAGAGAACTTATACTTCGCTAGGTCGAGGTTAAGACTAGCCTCTTAGAGGGCCTGGAGAACCTTATGCACCTTCTGCTTATAGTCCGCTCGGGAGCTACTGCTATAGACTAATATATTATTAATATATACTATTGCGAAGTTATTAAGGAACTCCTGGAGTATGCTATTAATATATTATTAGAACGTTATAGGGGCTCCGCTTAATCCGAATAGATAGACTAGCTACTCGAAGAGCTTATATTATATATGAAAGGCGGTCTTTTCCTAGTACCCTTCTGCTATACGAATCTTATAGAAGGCAGCTATTATATCTAGTTTAGTATACTACTTCGCTAAACTAACCCTTTAGAAGGTCTCCTAGATTAGGGGTAAGGGGTAGTAGTCTCGCTTAGTGATTATATTTAATGCTTAGTAGTTATAATAGAACTGCAATCCTCCGCTAGGCTTCCTAATAAAAAGTATAGGCACGCTAGTAGGAGACTTGCTTACCTGAATAAAACCCTTATCGAGCAGGTTTATAAGCATCTTTTTTAATACTAAAAACTCCTCCCTAGATATGCTATAGAGGGGTCCCTAGGGCAAGGGCGCCTCTCGGCTAGAGGTATCGCGCTCGAGGTAGATTTCGTGATTTATACTAGGACGACTTAGGGGTAGGGGGTATAACTTAGCTAGCTTAAAAAGCTCTACGAATTTATTACGAATATATTATAGCAGTTTCCCTATATAGTCTTCCGGTTTCTTCGCCTCGAGCGCTTTTTTAATATCCCTTAGGCTTACTACCTATATTCCTGCTTCTAGCCTAGATAGCTAGCTCTTGCTAACCCTCTAGTAGATCGCTGCGAATAAGGCGGCGTTAAGTTAGCAGGCTTCTTAGATCTCCCTTACTCTCTAGGGTTCTTTCTATCCTTAAAGGGTAATAATAACCCCTACCTTCCCGTAGTATACCTACTTCTCTGCTATATTATAAACGATATGGTTTTATTCTATCTATAGCTTCCCTAAGAAGAGGTTAATATCTAGTCCTTTTACTATATAAGCGAAGAGTTGCTATATATAGCCTCTAATCTCGAGGTATAATATAGCTACGCCTTTTGCTACGGCTTGAGCTAAGTTATTAGCAAAGCCTCGCAATTACTACGCTTAGCGATCGATATATAGTAAATAGAGGTAGCAGGCATACTAGTAGTCTACTATTATATAGATATTATATCCGCAGTCTATTAAAGCATTAATAAGAGTACCTTTATTAACTCTAACTGCTAATATCGCAGAAGGCCTGCTTATATTACGTTCTAACTAGAACTATTTCTAACTAGCCCGCTCTTCCTCTATTATCCCTAATACCTGATTTTATACTAGGGTTATTTATTTCCCGAGTTAGAAGAGTCTTCTTTATCTTTAACCTCTCTTAAGTCTAAATATATTATTTCCTTAATAGCTTTTGCTACTCTGGGACTATCCTTCGACTTCTTAGCCTTCTAGTAGTCCCTTTATAAGTAACTAATCTAGTTATACTTAAAATAGCAGCGCGTTTCCTTATTAAGACCTTTACCTACGCCCTCGCGCGAGGTATATACCGAACCTGTTATCCTAGTATCCCTATTAGTATCTACTCTAGCGGGTAATGCTCTCGATCTAAACGTTATAAGCTGATGCGAAGCATTAGGAATATAATATAATCCCTCTAGCTTTTATGCGATATCTTATATAAAGCTAATATATTTAGCATACTTATAGGGGGTCGGGTAGTTAACTAGATAGTCGAGGAGCTTATAAGATAGTGCCCTATATAGGTAGTTAATCTAGATGCTATCTAGCTATACTATGCTACCTGCCTCTATAATAGCATGTTCAAAGCGGGGTAGGAATAAGGCAAAGGCTTTGTTATACTTTATTTAAAGCTCTGAGAGTCTTCTAAGAGCCTTGCTTATAATATTAGGGTTGCTATAGGTATAGTCTAGGTATACTAAGAAGGCATCTAGCTCGAATAAGCTATTACTACCCCCTAAGCTATAGAAGGCTAAGACTACTAGCTATACTTTAGGTTCTAGGCAGGAGTTAATAAGATACTAGGCTTCCTAATTACTTAGGAAGAAGTCCCGGTCTATCCTGACTTTATTATATATCTATTGCACCTACGTAGTATACTTATTACGGTTTCCTCCGAACTTAGGGGGGTTAGGAAGGGGTTTTATTTGCTAAGCGCCCCCTGCTCCCTAGGTAGTCTCTAGCTATAGGGATAGTATTAGCAGAGCTAGGGCGTAGCTACCTGCTATATCTCGCTAGAGCTCCGCAGTCGGTTTGTTATTAGGCTGCTATATAGTTATCAGGCTATTAAGCTAGTTACTAAGCTTATTAATCGCTATATAAATTACTTCGAACGCTTCCTTGCCTATTAGTAGTACTTCTAGACTAGTTGCTACGGGTGCTACTAGTTCTATTTCCTACCTACTATCTATCGCGCTATATAACTAGCGAGGCGGGCGTAGAGAGAGAGCTTAGATATATAAGGGGCTAGCTTAGGTTTATTTAACTTAGGGGTGCCTTAATTATAGTAATCTAAGCTAAGGAAGGGAAGTTTTCTAGGAAGTTCCCCGTGTAATAGAAAAGCGGATATAGGGCGAACGTTAAGCGAGAGCAGTCGTTGAGGGCAGAACCCTTAGGGTCTGCAGCACCGTCCAGACGCTAGCAGTGGCGTAGCCCGTAACAGTAACCTATACTACCCTAGAGCACTAGATACCTCGCTATCTAACTCCCCTATATCTGCTCTCTTGAAAGCGAGATAACTATTGCGTTTCTGCTATGCATATCCTAATTACCCTACTATATAAGAAGTAACTGATAATAACTAATATTAAGTACTTATCTTACTTTATTACGAAGGCCTCGATAAGGACTTTTATAATAGTTCTAATAGTAAATCTATCGAACCTGACTTCCCAATCGAGTAGCTCGAAGGGAAGAGAGGTATTCGAAGTGCTTATATAGTAGTTGCTTTATAGTATAGAGAGGTCCTCCGACCCTATCCGACCCGTTGATATAGCACGGGATATAACCTAGCTGCCTTTATTACTCCTAACTAACCCCTGTTCTCTATCGAACTAACTATACTATAGCAGTCCGAAACCTAGCATAATAAGGGACTAGACTACTCCCTATTAATAAATAGTTTATTAAGCTTAACTAACGCCTTTAATAAGACCTGACTTATAGATTTACTACTAGTACCTAGCATCGAATTAGGAAGAATAGATAATAACGAAGGAAATCCCGCTAGGAATAACTACCTATAGCATCTACTACTAGCTCTAGTAATCATAATAGCAGAGATACTAGCTAATATTATAGCAAGAGCAGTTGCTACTATAATATTATCTATATATAACGAAGCTTAGCAGAATCAATAGCCCCAGGGATATGAAAATTCCCCTAACCCGAACCCAGCCCAGGGACCTTTATGCGTAGAAGATATGGGATATTTCGACCTAACGGCATGCGATCTATTGCAATATAGTATTACTAGCAGAACTAAGCATATAATATATACCAACGTCCATATTTTCTATAATAGATTGCAATATCTAGCTAATATACGTAGAGAACTAGCTATTAAAGAGGTGTAGTTATCATGCCTGCTTAGCACTGCTTTAGCTTAGTATATAACCGAATTAACTACGCTTAAAAGGTTAGGATTATTATATAGCCCGATCTAGCAGCTCCTCGACATACTCTGCAAACGATTTAAGCAAGACTCGTTAGTTACTTTATAAACCCTCTATAGCTAATAATTAATAATTACTAACCTCGCTAGAGGATTCACTATCTAACCCTATATCTAGACTATAATCCGAGTAGCTCGAAATATAGAAATTCAAGATCTCTACGCCTAGCTCCGCATTATATTCGAATCGCTCGATAGCGAGATCTAGTTATAGCTAGATAAACCTAATCTAATAATAATATTAGCCTAATTTCTCGACTATATTAACGCTAGAGAAAGCGTGCTTATTAGAATAGCATACGACCGATATTTAACTATAACTTTCAGCCCGCAATAAAACACCACGGATAAGCTAGCCGGACTGATATTATAAGCTTTCTTAGCTAGGGTAATACTAGCTACACGCTTAGCACCCTACCCTATAAGACGTCTAGAATTCAACTAGTATGCTGCTAATATAAGAAGACCCTACTACTAACCGTAGCGAGGAAGAGGCAATTACTAGTATAGATAATAACGCAACACCTATATGCTGACGCTGAAACCATATGAGAATAATTATTCCCAGCTAGTCCCCTATTATAATCAGTATGGTGCGGGTAACTAACCTGGACTAGGTTATAACGGCTATAATTAATCATAGCAACGGCCATTATATCGACAGCAGAACGCAGCGCCTAACTATCACAAATAGGTTCGGTGCAGAGTGAAAGAGTTAGTATAGATAGGTATAAAGTTATAACATTTATTCTTCTCTAACCCTCCTATCTACTATATAAGGGTATATAAGAGCTAGAGGACTTATCTAGGGAGCTACTTAGTACCCCCTATCTATAGATTTCCCTAGGATAGCCTATTACCCGGGGTGCTATTAGTATTCCCCTTCTATAGGCTTCTAGCGTAGCTTATTATCCGAGGCGCTACCTAGTATCCTCCTTCTATAGACTCCTATAGAATAGTCTAATAAGTCCTTTTCCCTATAATCTTATCTAAGCTTATAATATAATCCCCCCTCTCTAAACTAGTCTATCCTTAGACTAGGCTATTCTATAGTTATCTAGAGAGTACCTAGTACTTATTTAGTTACTTCCTATAAGCCTTCTTAGTTCCTAGTTCCTATAGGTCTAGAATTTAGTATCCCTAGGTCTAGCTATATAACTCTTCCTTAAATAGCTAGGTAGCTTAGAGGAGTAGTTAGCTAGTAATAGGGTACCTTATCCTCTACCCTAGCTACTCTTATAGCTCTATACCTAGGTATTAAGGGACTTTATAGTTTAGAGAAGCTTAGAAGAGTAGTTAGCTAGTGATAAGGTACCTATCCTCTACCCTAGCTATTCTTATAGCTTTCTATATAAATAGTTTAGAGAAGCTTAGAAGAGCAGTTAGCTAGTAGTAAGATACCTATCCTCTACCCTAGCTATTCTTATAGCTTTCTATATAAAATAAAAAGTAATTAGAAGCGCTTAGAGGAGTAGTTAGCTAGTAGTAAGGTATTTATCCTCTACCCTAGCTACTCTTATAGCTCTCTATCTAAAAGGTCTAGGGCTACCTAGTAGTTATCCGGATACCTATAGCCAAACTCCCTCGCGAGGGTTATTCCTTCCTTCGCGGGGTTATGCTAAAACGTTTTATTATTCAGGCTTATTTTTATTGCTTTAAATTCGCCCTCTAAATTATTATATTTCCTAATTATTATTATATTTTTTATAGCTTTATAGGGGTAATAAAGATATTCTCCCTCTAGGGGTAAAAGCCTTCGTTATTATTATATAGGGGTTAGCTAGTAGTTATCCTATAGTTACCTAATGCTTCTCTATTTATAGTAGGGTTAAATAAAGCTAAATAATATAATAATCTAGGGATTATCCTCCTTTTAGCTGCGTAGAAAGCCGACTTTAGTATCAAGTCGAAAAGTATAAATATCGTTTGAAATTTCGCCCTGCCTAAAATCCTTCCTCTTACTTCTTCAGATTTATAATACTAATAAGTTGCTATTAGTCTCCTGCTCCCCTATCGTTAACTTCATCCTAATTATTATATAACGAATCTATTATTATATCTTCTGCTGCTAATAACGCTCCCTTCCCCGCTAGTACGCCGGACGCCTCCTATATCCCTATAGCGGGTGAGCTCCGGGGGTGCTCCTGCTGCTGCTATCTCTTAGTATAAGCAAAGTAGGAGCCCCCTAAGGAGGATATTCCTAAGATAAAGCTCCTTATAAGCTTAATAATCTGCTTTAAGAGCGATAGTAAGTATCTAATCCCTAGCTAGTGCTTATCTAATGCTTCGCTAGTTTAGCTTTAGAATTTATTACTAATTCGTATAATTTTAAATACTTTAACTAAATATAAGCATTATACTAAAATAGGTAATAGCAAAGCCTATATTAATATAGGTTTTATATATTATTTTCTAGTCCTTAGCTGCTAACTTTCTATAGCCTACTTATTATATAATAACTGCTACTAATAAGCTTAAATAGCTAATAGACGAGGGCAGCTCCGAGCCTAATATTCAGGCCTAGTATGCTAAGAATAAGGTAGGTTATCTAGTACCTCTCTAATACCTCTCTAGTGCTTTATCGCTAGTCTCTAATTATACTTAGGAGGAGATCCTTACTACCTAGCTTATAGTGAAGAAGGCCCTCTAGGCTAAGAAGAATAATATTAATATTACACCTGAGAAGCATAAGGCTAAGGAGGCTAAAATCTCTATAGAGATAGAGGACTACTAGGTAGCTACTTTAGAGGAAGCTACTACCTACTAATAGCACTTCTCTAAGGAGGTAGAAAACCAAACCGAATTATTATATAAGTAATATAAGGAGCTCTGCTATTACTACTCTAAGATAGAGTAGTTTACTAAATATTAAATAGAGGTATAGGAATTATAGGCTATATGCGCCTAGGAGTTGCTTAACTCTTATAATAAAGTTATAAGTCTTTATAAGCCTTGCTAGTACTTCCCTAGTATTTATCTAATTAATTTCTAATATTTTCTAGAATTACGAGGTTATTATTACTAACTCTAGTAGCGAGGATAATAGCTTTGAAGAGATAGGCGCTAGCGCTTAGTAGATTTAAAAATTTTAGGAGCGCCCCTAATAAGCTGCTAATAATCTCTAGGTAGTATTTAGTTACCTTCGGGCAATTTTTCATCTTTTTCTATCTTATTAGTAGCCTTCAGGCGTTTTCGTTTTCTCGCTTCGTTAGGGGGCCTTCGGGCTAATAAATTGAAACACCCAGCTAGCATGCCCTGTTTCTAACCACCTACTAGTTACCCGTTGAATCGTGTAGGGATCGTGATGTTTATGCCTGCAATTAGGCTTCGTAGTCGTTTCGTAAATCGCCTGCAATTAGGCTTCGTAGTCGTTTCGTAAATCGATGGATACGTTACGTTGCAGTTCCTATGAATTATCTAGTTTGCTATAGCCCTTCTATTTGATGAGGTACTAATGGTTTTATCTAAGACCCCTATAGGTAATAACGTAGTCTACTATATAGATATTATTATTATTGTTATTAATTAGGATTTCTCGTGGTAGGATGGTTTTTATTAATCTGGAGCTTATCCGCTTATCCCCTGTTAATTACCTATTAGATCCTAGATAAGTAGTGAAAATAATAGGGTCCTCTTTTATTATACTTATGAATTCGTACTTATCGGTGTTCGTATAGAGGCTATTAGCTTCTAACCAGGTGAGTACGTATCTCACTACCTCTATATAGGAGTCTATATTATTAGTAAATATCTAGAGTATTTAAATATCGGGAGGTGCTTCCCCTAAAGTTCCGACTAGTGCTTCTTCGCCTCGGGGTTGCTGCTAATAACTACCTGGTAGGTAGTGGGGTTATCTATTAGGATTGAAGGTTAGCTAGCCCTTAAGGCCTTAAGATATTCTTATTTATGCTCCAGTCGACTCTCTAATTTAGCCTCTATTAATTAATTAACTAGTTCTTTACTAGTGCTCTCTTCGTCGTTCTAATCGATAGGTATCTTATCCTAAGTTTAGCTATTTGGTAGCTCCTATCTAGCAGGGGATCCTGCCTCCCTAGTAGACCTATAGGTAGGCATCGTTATTATATATTATACTACTCTAACGGTTTGCACCCGTGTTAGCATAAGTAAGAGAGAAGAATATATTATAAACGGGTTTAGTATAGAGTGAAAGAGTTAGTATAGATAGGTATAAAGTTATAACGTTTATTTTTCTCTAACCCTCCTATCTACTATATAAGGGTGTATAAGAGCTAGAGGACTTATCTAAGGAGCTACCTAGTACCCCCTATCTATAGACTTCCCTAGGATAGCTTATTACCCGGGGCGCTACTAGTATTCCCCTTCTACGGGCTCCTAGTATAGCTTATTATCCGAGGCGCTACCCGGTATCCTCCTTCTATAGACTCCTATAGGGTAGTCCGATAAGTCCTTTTCCCTACGATCTCATCTAGGCTCGTGATACTAACCGACCTAGCCCGACTCCATAGGGTCAGAATCCGGGATATAATAACGCCTAGCGAGGAGAAGATAACTGCTTCTAATCGCGCGCTAACTAAAAACCTATGCAACGACTAAGATATAGTACTGCTTACTATACTAAAGAAGTAATCGATGCGTAGAATAGCTATACCGACGTAGTTAATAATCTTAATCGAGGGCATAGCATTATGCTATAAGACGAGCCCTACCCTTTATTTAAAATATAGGACTTTAATAATACAGAAGATAGCAAGGATATAGAAGCACCCGATAGAGATTACTATCTAGTTCTACTAGTAGCTAATATAGCATTCTTCTATGCTACCCCTGCTATATCCTATCGATATAATATATATAAGTAAGAATTTTCCTCAGGTAACTAACTATTCGTATATCTATATAACTAGTACTAAGTGCTAATCCGATAATATACTCTATTAGTCACCCGAGCTAGACGCGAGATATCAGAAACTCCTACCCTAGTCGATGCTAATTTAGCAGTTAATAAGCTCCTTAACCCCGAATCTGATATATAAGATAATAAAAAAAAAGTCAATCTAATAATATTAACCCTATAACTAAGGACTCTATAGATATATAACGCGACTACTTAGACCGGGCGCAGGCTATGATTCCTATTATTACTTCTATAGTAGATATAACTAAAGATATTAGAACCGGTTTCAGGGCTTAACGATATACTTACTTATATATAATTATTATAACCTCTTTTAAAGATATAACTAAATAAGAAGTATGCAGCGACACGGGATACAGCTGATTACTAATAGACCGATAATAGCTCAAGAAATATTTTCCATAACTACAGATTAGGAAACGAGTATAACCGCTTGCAGTATGAGGTATCAGCATAGACTACTACTCTAGTAATAAATATATTATTTTTCCCTTCTATATCTAGGGCATAGCTAATAGCTATCCAACCTTTGCGCACTTTAGACGAGAAGTTTTACTAGTAAATAGGCTCTAAGCTAATATGCTAATTAGTACTAACGTTTTAATCCCCGAGAAGATCGATTTCAAGCTAGTAGAATCCATAGCTTATATTAACTTATATAAAGTTATAATACTAATTAGAGGCGAACTCAGAACCCGACTACTAGTTAAAGCAACTATCCGATCAGCTACTATAATTATGCTATAACCAAAAACAACTACTCTATTACCTATTATATATCACGTCCGAGACGCTGCAGAAGACCTCCTATTTAAGCCGGCATCTTTCAATAAATTTTCCGCATATATATTGCTAGCCGACTATAATATCTACTATATTGTTATAACTAACGAGTCTAATAAACCTATCTTCATCCCTCGCAACGCACGAGTTAGGATATTAGTATCACTTAATAACGAAGCATACTATTAGAACGTCGCAGAAGACGTACTAGATATAGTAGTAAGCGCAGGCACTACTGCACCCGATGGACTCTTTGGAGAGCACTTATCCGGTTTTAAGCTAGTCGAAGCTAATAATCTAGAAACGACGCATAAATATATACTTAGGATAATAGTTTATAATAGCGATAGCAGAGCTAATAGCTTTTTGCAAATTCTAGATAAATTTACTAATATGTTTTAAGATACTAGCTTTGCTAACCTCCCGCAGGACTAATAGCTCTAATTGCTACTAAAACCTAGTTAGGAAAACTAACTCCCTAAAATACAAAAGATCTATAATATTAGCGCACCCGAATGCGAAGTAGTATGAGATATAGTGATAAAACTGCAATAATAAGGATAGTTATACCGCACGATAAAATAAGTATTATTCTTGTTTCCGGTATTCGTGGTTTAGCACGAAGTCGATAGAAAGCAGAAGAAGGGACGTATAGTTATCGATATCCGAGCTCTGAATAAGATCACCCTACCTGATAGCTACCCTATATAGTAATAAGATATTATTATAGCCGCAGTTAAAGACAAAAAATATATCACTATTATAGATATAAGTTCATTTTACTACTAATAGCGAGTTTATCTAGAATCAGATAGCGCTTTCACGATCGTCACCCCCGATAGCTAATATACCTTTAACTACGTAATCATGGGTTATAAGAACTCTAACGCCTACGTCTAATAATAAATAGATATCTTATTTAATAGCACTAGCATTTAGTCTTTTTATAATAATATAGTTTTCGCATCCGATATATATAAAGAATATCTAGCCGACCTGCGATGATTACTATTACTCCTTAGATTGAGAAATATTAGCATTAGACCTTCTAAAACTTACATCGCTTTCCCTAGTATAATATTACTAGGACGGCATATCGATGCTCTCAGTCTAGCTATAACTATAGAGAAACTAGATGCAATAAAACGAATTAAGTGCCTAATAACTTTATATAACCTCGAAATATTTATCGGATTTTATAGTTACCTCTGATATAATATCCCTAGATATATAGAGATTATCGAACTACTCGAATAACATAAGACTAAACTTCTCAAATAATAAATAAATAAGGATAGTTTCTATATTACTAGCAAAGACCCTAGAAGGAAAAAATAGGTATCGATAATCCACCTAGCCCTAACCGATGCGGAACGATTATTATTCGAGTTAGTTAAGACTGCCCTGCTGCGATATACTAAAGTCTACTACTTCGACCTAACTAGACTATTATTCGTTAACTTTAATATGTTAGCTACTAGGATTGGAGTGATAGTATATTACGTCGACCCTGACGCTTTATAATGTATAATAAATAACTAAGGAAAAGTAATAATAGGACTAGTCCGAACTGCTATCTAACCGATATCCTACCTATTATAAACGCTTTCTTATGTTGAGAAAATATATTAGCTAACTGAGATAGAGACCTTAGGATTTGTTTAGGTCCTGAAGAAATGCAAGCAATAGATTATAGCTTCTCAACACCCGATATATATTATTACTAATTACTTAGCTATTCTCGGATTATTAAAATAGACTAATATTACGCTTATAGCAGCAGCTAGTATTAATAATAAGAAACTAGTAAAAGCTATGGAATACGCTAGCTAGTTCGAATTAGTTATTATTTATAAACCCGGCAAAGAACATATTATCCCTAACGCTTTATCTCAACTCCTAACCGATAGGGGTAATAATAACCCAGAACCTAACCACAGCGGACTCGATATCCTTCCTAATAATATACCCGAGGAATAGGCTATATAGGTATAGGTATAATCCGCGTTTATAGCTGATAATAATCTAGCTCTATACTAGCTACGGCACCCGACGGGAGATAAATATATACCAGACCTAACCCCGCTAGCTACTTAAGATAGTACTAGCATGATATTGGTCGGTATTAATCCTGACTTCCGCAGGAAGATAGCCGACGGATACTAATCCGACTTAGTATTAAAGCCTATCTTAGATATAGTGCGAAAGAACCTAGCACTAGAACGTAACAATAGAGCCGACTTACCTTTTTATATATATAATAGCCTCATATAGAAAACGACGTTAGGCATATATTACTAACTATACGTTCCTTAGAACTGCTAGGCGGATATTTTCCATACTATTCATAGCGATAATCACGTGGGATACGATAAGTTACTACACTCCTTAGCAGGATACTTCATCCCACACCTTACCTAATAACTAAAATAATTCCTCGTAGGATATCCCGAATGTTCAATACATAAGATCCATACCTATCGACTATACAGCAGCATGCAACTAATTCTGCTACCCCTATACCTATACTATATAATTACTATCGACTTTATCCTAGGCTTGCCTATAACGAGGAATAGATATAATTATATTATATTAGTTACTAATAAATTCTCTAAATAAATTAGCTTAATACCTAGGCGAAAAACCGACTCTG
>JAOQIF010001366.1:0-19468 GCA_026260285.1 Colletotrichum sansevieriae
CCCCCCCCCCCCGCGGGGGGGGGGGGGGCGCCCCCCCGGGGGGGGGGGGGGGGGAGGGGATTAGGTAGAAAAGGAAAAATAAAAAGGAGAAAGAAACAAACATGACCAAGTAACAACCATCTGCTCATCATTGACTCTCCAACCTCACTTTGTTGTACCCCTTGCATAACAAGCTCACAGCACACGGTTCAGTTGACTGCGAACCACGATGCAGAAAACAGTACTCGCACCGTAAACCACCCTCGAGTTCTGACGTAGGTAAGCAGGCGCAACCACCACCAAGGCCTCCGTCCCGTTGCCTGCCGGGAACGAGTACGCAAAGCATACACGGTTTCGACCTCTTTAATTTTTTTTTCCTCCCCTATCCTCACGTAAAACCTTACAGGGTACCTTTCTATCTTTTCCCACCATACTGGCGTACCTGTCTGTTCCTTACCCTCTGATGTCATCTTGCATCTGACAGGGCCGTTGCCTTGGTCCCTTGATTTTTTTCTTCGTTACTTTCCGTGACCCTATTCCAAAGGGACGCAGATTCCAAACCCATGGCCCCCCTACTCTACCCCTCCCGGACGAAGTGCCCCGAACCGCTGCTTGCATTCTAACTCATGCCGATTCCCATCCCGCAGCTTGCGGGGCCCAGGTAAGGTAAAGAGAGAAAGAGAGAAAGAGAGAAAGAGAGAAAGAGAGAAAGAGAGAAAGAGAGAAAGAGAGAAAGAGAGAAAGAGAGAGAGAGAGAGAGAGAGAGCGCCAGATAGAGTCTGGACCTGCAAGACATGCAGCCATTGTGCTTCCAAGCACGCCTGGAAGTTGACCGCCCTTTTCCAAAAGTCCTGAATGGGGAAACTGAGGAGGCTCTTTGAACCTGCCATGGTTCCCCCAAGACCCTGCTAGTCTGCCATATCGTCCTCAAGTGGGTTTCGCGTCATCACCAGAGGCGTCTGCTTTGCGGCATGATTACGTCATTGATGCTAGAGAATGCCCCGCTATTCCCAACCCCTGCTCAAGCATTTGTAACGTTCAAGTCTTCCCGCTGCTAACTCCCTCGTTCTGATTATTCCTGGCTGACTGAGTCGAGTTGCTGTCGAGTTACTTCACGCACAGCACCTCACGTTGCATTGTACATCATGGTTTCTGGATTCGGACTCGGCGTAAGAATTCTCGATAGCCTATACAAATAAAATATTATCAACACTGTTGTTTGTGTCTGCAGTGCCCTCATAGGAGTTTAGGCGTAGTAGGTACATTGGTCTGTCTACGCTTGACCAGCCGTCTTGTAACCCGGTTTGTCTCGTTTATCCAGTCCCTCGTCTACTCGTCAACTTTCAGAGGCTCAACGTTCCAAATTTCCTCGGCATACTCATTGATGCAACGATCACTGCTGAAGAAGCCCATGCGAGCCACACTGGTAATAGACTTCGTAATCCACTCCTCCTGGTTCTTGTATGCCTCATCGACGAGGTGGTGGGTCTCGATGTAGCTGTTGAAGTCGTCCGAAACGAGGTAGTAGTCGCCATGGTCACGGACCGCTGAGATGAGAGCGTGGAAGTCTGACGGCGAGCCGAAAGTGCCTCGCTCAATTGCAGAAAATACCTTTCCGAGGTTCTCGTCGATCGTGTGGGAGCCGTAGGTGTGCGCGTGGCGGAGATCCTCAACGTCTTCGGCCAGGTTACCGAAGAGGAAGATGTTGCTCTCGCCAATCTCGCGGGTGATCTCGATCTAAGCTGATTTTAGCACCGATCACCAGGAGATACCATTCACTTGGGTAACTTACGTTGGCGCCGTCGCAAGTGCCAATAATGAGACCGCCATTGAGGACAAACTTCATGTTGCTGGTACCCGACGCCCTAGGTGAGGTTAGTAGAGTTTTTGTCTGGACCAGAAGATCACTCACTCTGTGCCAGCAGTTGAGATGTGCTCGCTGAGGTCAGAAGCGGGGATAATCATCTCGGCCTTGCTAACGTTGTAGTCCTCGAGAAAAATGACCTTGAGGAGGTCACCAACGTCCTCATCATTGTTGACAACGGAGCCAACGTTATTTACCAAGTGAATAATTTGCTTGGCCATCCAGTAACCAGGAGCAGCTTTTCCACCAAAGATGGAGACACGGGGTGTCACCTTCTTGCGGTCTTCAGGCGACATAGCCTTGAGAGTCAGGTATCGGTGAATGACGCCGAAGATGTTCATCTGTTGACGCTTGTATTCATGAATTCTCTTTACTTGGACGTCGAAGAGTGCGGCTGGGTTAACGCTAACGCCGGTCGTGGTCTTGATATACTTGGCAAGGCGGACCTTATTGACGTACTTGATCTCGGCCCACTCCTTGCGGAATTCCTTGTCTTCGAGGCTATGCTCAAGCTTATTCAGCTGCGTCAGGTCCTTCAAGAATTCGTGACCGCCCGTCTTGGAGGCGATGAGGTCAGACAGACGAGGGTTAGCCTGATGCAACCAACGTCTCGGGGTAATACCGTTTGTGACGTTGGTGAACTTGTCAGGACCGTAGATGTTGACGAAATCCTTGAAGATGGTAGTCTTGATGAGGTCTGAGTGCAACTCGGCTACACCATTCACCTTGTGGGAACCGACAATGGCCAAGAAAGCCATGCGGACCATCTTCGGCTGTGACTCTTCAATGATAGAGACCCTGCCGAGAATGTCGCGGTCGTTGGGGAACATCTTCTCAACCCTCTGGAGGAAGTACAGGTTGATGTCGTAGATAATCTGCAAGTGTCTGGGAAGCAGATGCTGAACCAGACCGACGGGCCACTTCTCCAAAGCCTCGGGAAGGACGGTGTGGTTGGTGTAGCCGAAGGTGGCAGTGACCAAGTTCCAAGCCTCATCCCAGTCCAGCTTCTCTAGATCAACTAGGATGCGCTGAAGCTCGACAATGGCAAGTGTAGGATGGGTGTCGTTCAACTGGATAGCAACCTGGTCCGGGAATTCCCTCCAGGGGCGTCGGGACTTCTTGAAGCGACGAACGATATCGTAAAGAGATGCGGCCACCCAGAAATATTGTTGCTTCAGGCGAAGCTCTTTTCCTCGCTCGAGGTTGTCGTTAGGGTATAAGACAGCGCTGATGGTCTCTGCGCGCTGCTGGTCGGCAACAGAGTTTTCGTAGTCGCCGCTATTGAACTTTTGGAAGTCGAACTCTCCGCTCGCAGCCTTGCTGGACCACAGACGCAGGTTATTGGTAGACGGGGTTGCGTATCCCGGAATCGGCACGTCGTATGCTACGGCAGTGACTGTCTCACCGCCCTGCCAGCTAGAAATGGTCTTGCCGTTGGAGTCTGTCGATTTCTGGACGTGGCCGAAGAACTGGATCTGCTAGGGTCAGCATACGGCTAGGAGACATTGAGAGCGTGGTTTGGCTTACATCGACCGTCACATCGTGACGAGGGAACTCCCAGGGGTTGAAGTCTAGCCAGTAGTCGGGAACTTCGACTTGGTAACCGTCGATAATCTCCTGCTTGAAGATACCGTATCTGTACCGCAGACCGTAGCCCCAAGCGGGGAAGTTGAGGGAAGCAAGACTGTCGAGGAAGCAAGCTGCCAATCGACCAAGACCACCGTTTCCAAGGGCAGCGTCGTGCTCCTGCTCAATGACATCTTCGATGCGGAAGCCGAGATCATCCAGACCAGCTGCGACATTGTCAGGTCGGTTCCTCATGGATAGCTTCAGAGTCACTTACACTTAGCGACGTCCTTCAAACCGACATTGAGCATGGCATTGTCGAGTGCTCGGCCCATAAGAAACTCAAGCGAAAGGTAGTAGACACGCTTCCCGTCGACAAGAGTCTGACGCTGCTGAGTCTTGTTCCACTCCTTGACCAGACGATCGCGGAAGGCCAAGCTGGCAGCGGAGTAGGCGGCCGTCTCATCGCAGTTGAACATGCTACGGGCAAGAGTGGTCTCGACATGGCGGACAACCTCTTTTTCGAACTCATCTTTGCTCTTGAAGGGCCCGGCCTGGGCCTTGTTCCACGCCTCACGCTGGGGCTCCGGGATTGAGGCTATTCAGAAATGAGATTAGCAGCCAGACTCAGTTGACTTGCAGTGATCTGTGCTAGGTGTAAATGAAGCTCCTGGGGCAGTGGGTGTGGCGTGATGGAGCTTCCGCTGATCAGTGCGGGGTATTTTGGAGCTGCCCCTCCAAGCTCCACGAAAGCCGCCTGAGCTCACCCACGACACCGGAAGCTGGCGGATACACGGCATCGTCCCAGCAATGCATGCAATTGAACGGAGCAGAAGGTTTCCAGAACTCACCCTCGACGCTCTTGATCTCACCAGCACCAAAACCGGTGAAGGTTCGCTTGTGCTTGGGGCGGGAGATGCCCGCGGGGCCGACGGAGCCCTGGATGTCGACAATGGGAGCGCCCATGGACGGGCGTCGCTCCCGCATGGGAATGCGTTGCTCCTTGGTGTCCGACATGTTCGTTCTGTGTATAACTTTTCGAGGAATGGAATGCCCAGAAAATAAAGACAAGGAGGATGAGGAGTTGTAGCGAAGACGGCGACGATTGCACTGCGCGGCTCGAAGAGGCTCGCAACAGATGCAGCTAATTCTGGTTGAGGGGGAGCAGACGACGTCGAAGCCTGAGGCCGCACAAGCTTTTCGATGAGGATAGGAGGAGAGGTGAGGGGTAAAAGAGAAAGAGAAATCAACAGGTCATGATGTCCGGGAAGGGGGGATGGTGGGAGTTTAAGAAAGAGACGGGAGCTATCACTGATGAGACCATGGGGAAAGGGAAGGGGAAGGGGAAGGGGAAGCTACAAGTTACCTACATACTGATACCTTCCTTCCTTACCTACTTTCTCTAGACGGAAAGGCATGGCTCGAGCATGAGCCATGGCATTTGCATTAGCATTCAATCGCCCGATATTCTTCTTGCACAAAAAGCTCCGGTAGGCAAAGAAGGTGAGGTAAGGTAGTGTTGCACCTCCCGAGATACAGTAACTTGCCGGGATTCCATAGTCCTTGCATGGCATTGAGCTACTGATCTGATCTGACAACCCGCACACCCAGAAAGACGCGATGGATCTGACCCCGTTTCTGTCCCCATCAAGGTCTTGTCTGGCCAGCTTAGGTCGGGAACAAGACCGAGGAACGCCTGATATGACCTCACCAATGCCGTGCCGCAGGACGAAGCTAGACGAGTGGGTTCTCAACATCCCTGGCTTTATGTGAAACCCATGCCGAGCAGATGCAGCAGCGAGGGCAGTAATACGGGGTGACAAGGACAGCAGCGGTAGAAGGAGAGACACATTTCAGCAGTAGCTATAAGCTAAGGTAACGCGAACAATTTATAGAACACTAATATATAGGATCTTTTAGAGATAGAAGTATATATCCTTACTCCTAATAATCTAGTTCTCTGTTTTACTCTATCTCCCCTTCTATAGTTTTTAATTTACTTCTTTAGTATTTTAAAGAATTTAATATATTACTTATTATATAGCTAATTAAATCCAGTTATATTTTAAATATTAGCTATATTATACTTTTAAACTTTATGTTAATCCTATTAATTATTTCAAGTTATTTCTTTTTAAGATATCTTCATTACTATATAATTTAAATTATTAAGAAATAAAATAACTTCTATTTTTTAAATCAAATAATATCTAAAAAGTTATTAAATTAATAATTCTTTTAATAATTAAGATAATTTATTATAAAAAAGAAATCAATAAGATATATATACCAAAGTATCTTACTAACTTAATTTTTAATTAATTAGAGATACCTATAGTACTACTACTATATATAAGTATTATAAAGATTTATTTTATAATTTTAAACTACTTATAGAGGTTTATAATATGCTATAGCTTACTTTAAGTCTTTTAATTTAAGGTTTTAATTAATATTATTAAGATATTTAGTAAGTACTACTAAGTTTCTATTTATTATTTAGTATAGAAAAGAACCCGTTTTATTAGATATAAAGGTTACTAAGATAACACAAGTAGTACGGCAAAAAGGGAAGGGGGGGGGGGGGGGGCGGGGGTGTCTACGAAGTGAGACGGGCGATACTGACTGCGGTTGCATGCTTGTCGCAAGGTGAGGTGGTCCAATACGACAGCGCAGTCACCTTCAGCGCTAGCAAGCTATCTTACCGGGACCTACTCTACCTTAAGGCACCTACCTACCTCACCCAAGGTAGGAATACGTACCTAGGTACCTGAGGTAGCTCATAAACAGTCAAGACGGCGTGCGGTGCCTCCCATCACTCCTCCTCTGCTGAAATCAAGTACAATAACAGGGTCAATGTTTCTTCAGGATGGAGAGCTTGGTTGCATCGGGATAACTTGGAATGGTAACCCGGTGAATGTCCACTGCCTGCCTTGCCTAACTAGTTACTCAAGGCACGCAGAGCTATCTCAAGGCCCGGCACGCAGCATCCACCGTGTCGGCTTTCGATGCGTCTCGACCTCGTGTGTAAGTGAGTCGACGCGCATAACTCTTCTCTGGTAGAAACTAATACAACAGCACGCATCTTAATTGTCCCACTGATCATCCTAGTCTCTTTCCACCAACAACAACAACGACAACGATAGATTACAACATAGCTGTGGCCTCCCGGCAACAGCCTATTGGCGAGAGAATTCCAGACAGCTTTTTAACCCGGTGACGGCCGCCCTGCTTGATGGTGAATCACCAACCAAATTGCCAGGCTCCATCCAGTTCTTCTGGTGCCTTTTTTGCCACCCATGTTCAGCCACATAGGGGTAATTACACTTTCTCACACAAATTTAACCCATATCATATGCTCTACTATGCACAACACACATTTCACAATACCTGGAAAGCTACTGCTGCCTTCCACTCTTCCGCGTTCGCAAAACGTATCCATCCAGTTCCACAGCGCCGCCGCTTGAGAAACACAGCGTCAACGGCTGCATCGCCCGGGGTAAGTTAAGGAAGGCTAGGGTAGGCTGGTGCACTCGGCCGGTGGAGAAAATGGAACACTGGAGAACGAGGTGGGACATCGAAGACTGATAGCAGATAGCTGGGTTCTCCGAATAAGCCGCCCTATACGGAGTACCTCCACCAGGATTAAATACGTTAGCGTCGTCCCATATGAACTAATCCAGGTATAATATTTAGAAGTCCCCCCTAACTTAACTAGTAACGAGTATATATAAAAAAATATTATGTAACAAAATATCTAAAATATTTCTTAACTTTAGTGCCCTATATATATTTCTTTATCTAATATTCTATAATACAAATAAACTCTAAGAATGTTAGCTACTTAAAATTAGTATAGCTATTTTATAGAGTAAATAATGCGCTAAACTTTCTTAATACTTATAGACATATACTTTATATAATAAATGTCACACGCCTTTTGGTGATATAGTCGGCTATCACGTGGTATTCCACGTGACCACGGTTGGGCTCAACGCCTATCCTTTAAGTAGGAGACTTCTAGTAGATAAGCTTAGAAGGCTCAGCTATTATAAAATATATTATAATATACTTATAATTACTTATTATACTATTTATTATTATTTACGCTTATATTGCTCTTTTCCTTATTTTACTCATAGTCTTAGCAACCCCTATTATAGCCCTAGGCTAGTAGGAAGATTATAATATCTAATAGTATAACCTATTCTTTTTTTTCTTTATCTAAGACTTCCTTTATATTATAAAAATTCGTAATAAGGTAAAAGACTTAGACTTAACCTTAAAACCCCCTCCTAAAAGTATTTATATACTAAAAGGAAAGAAGTTAAAGAAGTTAAAGAGATAGAGGTTTTAACTATTAACTTATATAGCTAACTATTCGAGTTTAATATTAAATTAGTATAGTAATCCCTCTCTTATAGAGGAATATTATAATATAGGAGATATAGCTAGAATCGGATATTATAATAAGGCTTATAAGCTCTATAGTTTCTAGCAGGCTTATAAGGATTATAACTTTACTTTTAGCCTTAGTAAATAATTTCGCAACTAGATAGCAAACCTCGCCTCTCTTAAATAGGATAATAACTATATACCTTATATAGATATTATTAATATAAGCTAGAAGGCGAAAGCTAATCTATACTATTATTAGATACTTAAGCCTAATAACTATATAACTATATTAATTAGTATTATTAATATAATTATAGCTATAAGGGATACTCTAGTAATAGTAATACTTTTTATGCCCCTATCTAGAGAAGAAAGCCTTTATAGAGCTAGCAAGAGAATTACCCTTCTGCCCCTAAGAGATAAAAGAGTTATAACTCCTATCTAGTCTAGCTAGTTAGATGTTGAACCCCTAGGACCTCCTATTAAAGCAAGAGCTATAGTAGATAATATTTATAATAAGAGCAGAAAAAACCCTAAACTACGAGTTATAGCACTAGAAGATATTATTATAGGACTATTAGAGTAAAAAATCTATAGAATACTATAAATTCTTTATAATACTACTATAAGTCTACTAAAGTAGGATATATTAGTAGGGAGGACCTAGCTGCTATAATAGAATTTAGCGCTATTACTAATATTTTTATTATTATCCTAGGGGCCCTATCTAGAGCTACTATCCTAGGGTCTCGAGGCTTTACTCCTTTAAGTATTTAGCTAGCTCGAGGCTAATATTAGGGTGCTATAGCCTATAGGAACTTAATAGGAAGGTAGATTTGCCTAATAATATAGTATTTTTTAGCTAAATACTAATAAGAAGTATAATATAGAGCCCGTTTTTTATAACTAAGATATTTTATATTATAAGGAGATAGATCTATAGATCTCTAGCCTAGATATTAAAACTACTAGCCTAGCTATAGCTTTAGAGATTATATAGAATTAGAGCTCCCTATTATAAGGGAAAGCACTTAGCTAGTAGGAATACTAACTTAGGCTAATTAAATAATAAAACTACCTCTATATAGGATATTACGCCCTATATAATATAATTAGGAGACGTTTTATATTAACCTAATAGGAGTCTATCTAATAGATCGCTATATATAGGTTTACTATAGAAGACTTTAAGGGAGATAGAGATATTTATAACTTCGCTTAAAACTATTTTAAATATAATAGAGTATAGATAGGACTAATATCTATAGTTAGCTAGCTATTAACGATCTTCTATAATATAATTAACCTAGAGCTTTAGCAATTCCTAGATAAACTAATAGCTAGTAATACTCTCGAGGATTACCTTAATATAGCTAAGAAAAAACGCAAAGCAGTTTAGCGCAGACTCTAGGCGCTAATTAGCATTAACTATATATTAGAAGAGTCTAATAATATAATATAGACTAATAATAAAGGATAATAGACTAACTAAGACTTCTAATAGGATAATTATAATAATCTGCAACCTTAGTAATATTATTAACCTTAGTAATGCTTCTAGCGCTCTAATAACTATTAAAACTAGAAAGATCGCTACCTATAGAACTAGCTATAGAGAAACCCGGGTTTTTAATATTATATAAAATATAATAGACTAGGCTAGATAGACTTAGACGCCTATTATATATAGGAGGATTATAATAACAACTATAATATTAATAACCTCGTTAATAGCAGCTATATCCTGCTAGATATATAGGAAGTCCCCTATGATTTAGCTGCCCTATTAGAGCAACCGCGCAAAGAGGAAATAGCGGGCTAGATAACGGATATCGCAGTTATAGCAAGAAGTATGCTAGCAATCTCCCTAACTACTTCGGTTCTAAACTTAGCTATATACTATATTAATAATATAATAAATTTCGCAGGTCTCGTTATAATTCCCCTAGTAAATAACGCGCAGGTATTACTTAAGAAAAACTAAATTATTAATACCTAGGTGAAACTAGTAAAATAAATAATACTAGCTAAATAGATATATCTCCGCCTTAATATAAAAAGCGATAATATAGCTAGCCTAGAGGAAGTCTATATTAATATAGGCGCCTTAATAACTCTAGTTAATAGGAATTAGGTATTACGCTTTATATGGAATTCCACGTTTTAAACGATAGAACTATAGAGGATAAATGCAGTAGATTTAACCTTTTAGGTAATAGAGCAGGTTATATTTAACTTCTATATCCTAGGTACTATTAGTAACGTGGAGATTAATAGCTATATTATTATTATAGCTAGAGTTATAAATACCCTTAGAGCGAATCTTCTATTAGGAATATCGTTCTATAAAGATCACGAGCTAGTTATAAACTTTAATAAGGGTATAGTTAAGTTCTACTTAGTATATAGAATGCAATATCTAGTCTAGTTTAGGAGATAGCACCTAGTAACTAGACGAGTTAATAACGCCTATACTATAGTTATTCCCCCGTAGAGTGATATATTCGTTATAACTAGCTTTATTAACCTCCCTAAGTTAAGCTAGTAAGGCTCTAATACTTAGTAGTTTTAATCTAGTTATATTAGCGTAGTTAATATAACGGTTATAGCAGATAACCCTAAGCTTATCCTTATGCGAAATATAATAAATAGGCTAATAATAATCCTAAGAGAATAGCAGCTAAACTATATTATTCTAATAGAAGCAGAGGAGACTACTAACCTCATTAACTACATAGATATTATCACCCTTATAGGAGGAGAATCAAACTCGCGCTAGTTCTTATAATATAAATTTAATAGGGCTATAAGTAATATAGCAGGTAGTGCGTAGTTTATAACCCTATCTACTAAATCTAGCCTAGGACCGCCTTATCGAGCGGATAATATTCTATCTTATAGAATATCTAAGCTAAAAGATATCCTAGTTATATATAGCAAGGATGGAGTTAAGATCTGCAATTAGGACGCGGTTTTCGCTAGTAGACTTAAGGAAATCCTTAATAACTGAGATATTTATTATAATAAGGGGATTATACCTATGCCGGATAACTAATATATATAGATTAAGCTCGTTAAAGGGTAGTAAAACCAGAAGGCTATAGTAAAGCCTTACCCCCTTAGTACTAAAGACCTCGAGGTTATTAAGAATATCTATAGCAAGATGCATACTAATAGCAAGATAGTATAGGGTAATAGGCTAATCCTAGTTATCTATCTGCTCTTTATTATATAGCGAGTAGTTAATAGTATAAAAAAAGGCAGGGTTATTATTAACCTTCGCTCTCTTAATTAAATTACTATTCCGGATATATACCTGCTTCCTAACTAAGATAATATAATAGATACCCTTAGAGGGAAGAAATATATAACGATATTTAACGCTACTAGGTTCTTCTACTAACTACTAATCTACTCGAGATATTATAATAGGATAGTAGTAATAAGTCCCCGTAGTATCGAGGTTTCTAATATTATCCTCATAGGATTTAAGAACTTACTAGCCTATACCTAGCGTTTTATAAACCGCCTCCTATATAACTACTAGCACTTTGCTCGAGTATATATCGATAATATTATTATTTTTAGTAATAATAACGAGGACTATCTCTAGTATATCGATATTATTCTTAAGCTCTTTAAGAATAACTACCTTTATATTAGACCTAAGAAGTCCTTTATAGGGTTTCCTAAAGTAAGACTCCTTAGCTATATTATAAATACTAATAGTATTAAATAAATAGAGGATAGGATTATAGCCTTTAAGAACCTCTGCTTCCTAAAAACTCTCTATAATATCGAGAGATACCTTGGAATAGCTAGATAGCTATAATATAATATACCCTAGTATAATATTATTATAATACTACTATAGGATAGAAAGACCCGTCTTATTACGAAACTCTATAATAAAAATATGCTTCCTAATAGTCTATTAAAAGTAGTTTAAATAAAGAGGGTCTAAAAGGTATTATTTAAGCTAATACTAAGCGAGCAAGAGGCGTAAAATACCCTCTAGGAGAATCTCTATAACTAGGTCATAAGATACTATTATAACCCGAATAAGCTTATATTTTTTAAGGTTAATACCTATAAAAGTAGCTTTAGGCTTATAGTATTCTAACTAAGTATCCTATAGAATAATACTAATATACCTAGTAAAGATATCACGCAAATCTATATCTAACTAGTGCTTTTTCTATCTAAGGTTATATCGCTCTTAGAAAAGCAATACTTCGCTATAGAAATAGAGGTAGTAGTAGTAGTATAGGCTATAAAGAAGCTTTATAAGCTCGTGCAATCGAATAAGCACCCTATATAGATTCTCACGAATTATATAGCTATAAAGGGAATTCTTATATATACCTCGCTATAGACTATAGACCTTAATAAGGCTAACCTACAGCTTGTGAGCGCTACGAACTACCTATTGCAATTTAACTTTAATATTACTTATATATTAGGGAAGCTTAATGTTATCCCCGACGCCCTCTCGCGCCTGCTATTACTTATAGCCTCAGGACGAGCTAATAGGTTTAAGGATAGCGATATTCTCGTAGAAATAACTTATAATAACGACGATAATAACGATATAGGATTTATAGATATAGTTAACTAATTAGCTAAGAAGTTATAAGCCTATAGAGCAATAGGGGAGATAACTATAAGCATTTCAGAGGATTTTATTACTAAGATTATAGATAACTATACTAACGACACGAGGTATAGCAAAATTCTTAAATAACTCCGATCCTAGCAGAAGGAACTAGGTAAGTAGTAGTTACTATTTAATACTACTACTAAGGAAAATAGTACTAGAGCTGCTAGAAGAGCCCTAAAATGCTATTAAATAACTCCTTAGAGTCTATTGCTAGAAGGGCTTATTCTTTATATAGCTACGGATAGCACTTAGAGACTCTATATTCTACGCAAGTTAGTACCTGCAATTCTCTGCTTTAGTTATAACAAAAAATACTACTTTAGCGCGGACTATATAATAGTAAAAATATCGACTTTTTAGTTTTATAATAAGAAGTCGCTTATATAACGATATATCGCTTATTGCAACTAGTGCAAAGAGAACTAAATCAACTATTAAAGGCTACTAGGATAGCTATAACTTATCCCTGTTATAGATATCCCTTATAATATTATTACTATAGACTTCGTTACTAATATACCTAAGGTGCTATCCTATAGAAGTCCCTACGCCCTGCTAGGTTTCCTAGAGCTAGATATGTTAGTAATAGTAATATATAAATTCTTAAAAAAGATAATCCTTCTTATAGGATATTTAACCTATAGAGCAAAAGAATAAGTAATAGTCCTACTCTATATATTTTTCCTCTTAGACTAGGGAATTCCACGTTATATTATTAATAACTAGGATCCTAAGTTTATCTCTATAATATAGCATGTAATATTTAATACCCTTAATATCAAGCTCCTCCTCTTAATAGTATACTACCCCTAGATAGATAGGTAGAGCAAAAGAATAAACTAGACTACTAAGATCGCAATATAGTTCTATATATCTAAATCCCCTAATATCCTATAGACTAATATACTACCTGCCTTATAATATAATCTTAATAACTCCCTATCTGCTATAATTAGATAATCGCTAAACGAGGTTATACTCGGATTTAAGCTATAAAGTATCCTTAATATAGTTATATAAATAAGCGCCCTAACTAAGAGCCTTACTATCCTTAGGGAGATATATTAGAAGGAGGCACTACTACTTATTAATATAGCAAACGCTTTATATAAGGAGAGATATAATAACTACTATATTAATATAACTTTTAATAAAGGGGATAAGGTCTAGATATAACTTAGCAAAGGATTCTACTTACTAGGATAATATAATAATAAATAGACCTCTAGATAGATAGGACCCTTCTGAATTAAGTATATTATTAGTCCTCTTACTTATAAGGTAGATATTCCTAAGTATTAGCAGGTTTACCTAATCCTCTCTATAGCCTAGCTATATAAGCTAGCCTAGGGAGAAGACCTATTTAACTATAAGACTCTACTACTAAAGCTTATTAAAGTTAATAGTAGTGAGGAGTAGGAACTTAACTATATTATTAAATAAAGAGTCTTATAGAGGAGTTATAAACCTATTATTAAATACCTTATCTAATAAAAGGGCTTTATAATAAAAGATGATACCTAGGAATAAAGAGACTCCTTATTACTTAATATAAATAATATTATTAATAAGTATAATACTAAATTCCCCCTCGACTAGGATACTAAAAGAGCTATAAGAAGGCGTATACCTTATGTATAACTAAATAGTTTTCCTATCCTTTTAATAGGATAAATATATATACCCTGAATTAATATTAGGATTGCAAATTTTCCCTTTATTATTACTATTTTTACTATTAACTACTCTTTCCTTAATCTCTCTATCTTATATTGAAATAAATAGGAAGGAGTAGAGAGTACTAACTATTACGCGCCTTCCTTACTAACCCCTATTATAAAATTTTTTTTTTCTTTCTATATCTTCCTTCTATTTACTATACCTACCTACTTTTATTTAAGCATACCTATACTTTTTATTTATTTATTTCTCTCCTATATATTAATTATTACTTAATAGACCTCTTATAATAAGCAATAATATTATCCTAACTTGCTAAATATAGCCTCCTAAACGCTAGCCTAACTAATACTACTATAATAATAGCTTCTAAAGGTAAGGAAGTTATTAATAACTACGAGGTCCTATCCTCTTACCTATCTGATAATAATAGTAGCTAAGACGAGGGTGCTAACCCCTAGAACGACGAGGTACTTAACCCTATCTCCCTATGCTAAGGAAGCGATAACTAAGGTAGTAATAACTAAGTTAATAACTATAATATTAACCTTAGTACTCTAGTTAAGACTTATAAGTCTACTGCTAAGAAGAAGAAGTCCTATAAGGACTATAAGAAGGGTAAATAAGCAGCTAAGAAGAACTTCTTCGCTATAGATACTAAGACCTAATACGAGGAGGTTATTAATAATAATCTTAATAATATTTAGAATAACGATACCTAGGCTACCGAGCTAGTCTATATTATTGCTAGCACCCTAGCTAAAACCGCAGCTACTACCCCTCGGAAGACTCCTAAGAAGGGCTACTCTAGCTCTATAGCCTAGCGCTAGCAGATTAATAAGGCAAAAGCTTGTATTAATAACGCCTTTCTATATTACCCCGATACTATCTTTATCGAGGAGATTGAGAAAATCCTTAATAATATTAAGCCTTCTGAGAACATATCTTCTAACCTCTATATTAGATATATCTAGGATACCCTTAAGTAAGTATATAATATATATATTAATAATAATACTTATAGCAAGCTTCTCCCTAGCTATACCTAGGTTCTCGCTATATACTTTTGTAATACCTATAGTTATACTAATAGAATTATTGCTAGTAACCTTATTATAATAAACCATATCGACCTCCTTTCTATCGCCCCGCTTATTAATATTAGTAATATTACTACTATAGACCTATTAGCCTATAAGGATGCTAAAAATACTAAGGACCTCGCTAATAAGGCTAAGGGTAATGTTAATACTATTATTAATAGTATCTAATAGGAAATCCTTCCTCGCCTCGATATTATAGAGACTAATATAGCTAATATAGATACTATTAATATTAATACTATTAGAAAGTATCTCGCTAAACTTAAGAATAATAGCGCGTCTAAGCAGGCAGTTACTAATAAGATTCGTATAGCTATTAATATAATTAAGACTAAGGAGATCGTAGGCCTTCGCGCTAAGATCGCAAACCTTTATATTATAATCGAGGGTCTCTAGCATACTAGTAATAAGCAACTCGCGCTAAGTGATACTAGTAATAATAATACTGCTAAGCGCTAGTAGATATCTAAGTTTAATATACTCCTCTACTAGCGCAACGACTAATTAATAACGCTATAGTGATTTCTAGTAATTAGAATATAAAGAGGGAGAAAAGGGAATATTAAGTATATATATCCTAGATCGATAGTAATAGTAATTAGGATAATTACTTTTTAAAAAGGGGGTATATATTACACGCCTTTTAATAATATAGTTAGCTATTATATAATATTCCACGTAACTATAGTTAGGCTTAACGCCTATCCTTTAAGTAGGAGACTTCTAGCAAATAAGCTTAGAAGGCTTAGCTATTATAGAATATATTACGATATACCTATAATTACCTATTATACTATTTATTATTATTCACGCTTGTATTGCTCTTTTCCTTGTTTCACTCGCAGTCTTAGCGACCCCTACTGTAGCCCCAGGCTAGTAGGAAGACTGTGACAATAAATATTTCAACTCCTAGTATTAATATAATAGAGTTAATAGTTTATTAGTATATATATATATATATATATATATATATATATACTTTGAATAGCTATACTTATATATAGATTTTAAATACTAATATTCGATTATCTAAAGTCTTCAATATAGTATTATAAATATATATAGTAGTTATAGCCTCTAGCTACTATACAGTGATTTTACCTACTTAAATATAATAGACATTCTAACTCTATGCCTCCTAATAATATATATAGCCTTTAGTTATATAAAAATGAAAATTACTAACTACCTCTCCTAACTATAGCCGCATTTATATATACCTCTTAATAGCCTCACGATCTTTAACTTTATACTTTAATAATAAGGTAGCTCTTAATTATTTAATAGACTAATAAACTATTAATTTACCCTCTTATATACTACCCGCGCTACTAATACTACCTCTATTACTACTTTATTTATAAGTAGTCCTCTTATTTATTTAGATTAGCTAATATTATTATTTTTATAATACTAGTATATAAAGAGTAGAGGGTAGGGCGTGATATTAAAGTCTAAATTATTGATAATAAAGTTATTATTTAAGGGTAGCTAGCGAGGTAGGAATAATATAGGAAGCTAATAAGGTAGGTTATATAATAGGTTATATAACTACTCGATAGGTCCTAGTTATTCTAACCTAGGCTATAGATCTAAAGTTAGATCTAGCTTACTAAGCGAGTAGGAGTCCTACTTATTATATAAGTAGGCGAATATTCCTAAACTAGTAGTTTTTCTTTTATAGTAGTAATTACCTAATAGGTCTATCTAACTATATAAATTAAACAATAAGTTAGAAGCTATTATTAGCTTCTAAATAAAGCGAAAAGTAGCTAGTTTTAGCTATAATTCTATCCTTCTATAAATACTTATTATTACGCTATTATTATACTAATCCTTTTATTATTTATATTACTTATCCTTTTATATAAATCTTCAATTCGTTCCTATTAATAAGGTAATATAATACCTTATTAGGCGTTATCTTTATTAGTATATTAGTAGGGTTATCTTCGCTATTAACCTATTAGATCTTAAATAGCTCGTAGCGCTTATATAATTAATAAAGAGCTATATTTTAATTATAAGCCTCTTTTCCTTTATAATACTAAGTTTAACTAGATACATATATAGCAAGTATAAGTTAGTATATATTACTATAAGGATAGAGTTAGTAATACCTAGCTTAGTAGTACCTTATTAAAGGGTTAAAGCGATAGTAAAGGCAAGGTCTATACTAGTAACTATAGTATAGATCTCTAAGGCTAATATACTATAGATAACTTATTTATACTTATTAGAGCTATAATAGATAATATTACTATTAATTATAAAGGTTATATTATTTATTATTTTATTAGTAAATATAATAATATAATCTAATTATAATATAAGGTCTTAATTATTAGTAAGTAATCTATCTATAAATATAAATAGTTTAGTAGTAAGTAGTAATAATATAATTAATATTAAGCCTTAGTTAAGGTTATCCTTTAGCTATTATAAGCGCTTATTAAGGTTCGTAATATCTTTATTATTTAGATCCTAGTATTAAGTAGTAATTAATAAGTTAAAGTAGGCTTCTACTTAGTAGATTAAAGCTATATAAGCCCCTCTAGCTTACTACTTAATATATTATCTTTTTATTAATATCTTCTTAGGCGTCTTCTTTATAGGGTTGATCTTACCGCTTTAGCCTTTTTAATATAATTATAATTATACTAGTACTAGTAATAGAGATTATTCTATTATTAAAAGTAATAGGGGTCTAAAGTATAAGTTTCTCCTTAGGTTTACATATAGGTTTAGCCTTCTAGAGCTCTTCTTTTTTAATAATAAAAAAGTATTATTAGAGAGAATATTTATATTATCTATCTATGTACTAATAATAATAAACTAAGGGCTTAATTTATTAGTAATAAGTAGGTAGGGGTTAGAAATAGAGCTAGTTATATATAACTTATTATAGTAATAGGTACTATAAGTAGCCTACTAACAGGTACTAGCTTTAGTAATATTATAATAGGTTTAATAACTTTTATAATAGTCCTAGGAGGGTAGAGATTATAGATCTAGTTAGGTAGTTAGGTATAAATATCACGCGCTAGCGTTATCTATGTAAGGGATTAGGATTACAGCGCCGAGCCGGCGCCGAACCTGCGCCAGGCCTCCGCCGAGGTATAACCGCATTAGTTAGCCGAGCCGAGCCGAGCCCTAAAAAGGGGCTCTATATACATAAGTAGCTAGAAGGGCTAACTCATCTTCTATAATATAACTAACCCCTATATTACTACTACTCTTTCCTTCCCTAGCCTAGCTTTTAATAAGCTATAAATCTTATAATTAGATAAGTTCTACCTAATTATACGGGCAGCTAGCTCTAGAATAAGCAGCAGTATGAGATCAGGCCTCCGCTAAGGCGTCGCCAGCGCCTCCGCGCCTAATAAGCTAGGGTTAAGACTAATATATCTCCTTAGGTAGTATCTAGCATGCTCTTATAGAAGTATAGCATAATTTAATACCTAATAGCCTTCTAGTTAAAGAAGCTCTTAGATATAGAGAGGCGCTAGGCTATAGAGCAATAGGAACTCCTTGCTATTATAAAAAGTTTAGATTACTAGGCGTAGTATTTATAAGGACTCCCTAAGAAATTCGTAGTACTTATAAACTATATAGCGCTAAAAGGAGTGCTCGCTATGCCTGCGCGTAATATTTATAGAAGACTTACGCAATAGGTTTACTACTTATTAGCATTTAACTTTGAAATCTAGCATAAGTCGGGGGTTACTAATCTAGTAGATAGATTATTATAATACCCTAACTATATAGTAGAAGATACTAAGGTAGATAATATACTTCCTACCCTTAGAAAGAAACTTAGGCTTATTAGCTAGCTTTTAGTAAATATTTACTAGTATATTACTAAGCTTAAAGGAACTATAGCTATTATAAGAACTTATACCCGAGCTATCTAGCGAAGCATATAAGAACCTTGCTAGAGGGCTAGCTCTAAGGTTAAGGGATCCTCACCCTTAAGTTAGCACTACCTTATAATAGGTATTAATAAGCTACTATATACGAGTATACATATTAGCACTATCACCCGCATAAAAGCATATATAGGTACTACGCTAACTACTCCACGAGAGAATAGCAACAGGCTAGAGGACTCAGGGGGAGCTAGGGTTATTATACTAGAATAGTATATCCTACGTGCTATAATAAGGGAGCTTATTTAGGATAAAATAGCTTATATACTATAACTAGGCGTAGATCTCG
>JAOQIF010001367.1:0-19466 GCA_026260285.1 Colletotrichum sansevieriae
CTAATAATATCAACCTAGGAATAGGAATCTATATCTACTACTACTTCTTATTTAGCGATATTCCGGAGAACGATCGCCTATCCTTTTATAGTAGCTCCCTTTAGGAGGGTATCTAGTTCTGATTTAGGCGTAGGGGTTACTAATATAATCCCCCGGCCTACTCGTTTTCTAACGAGTCGAGTTCCTTAACTCTTAAGGATTAGATTATATTAATCCTCGCTTTCTTAGTAAGTACTTAGTATCCTATTGCTATTTTATTTATACTTCGTTTCGCGCGTTCGTCCGGGTAGTCTGCCCTCTTATACCCCTTTTGCTTATAGCTAAAGCATACTATATAATTAGATATTATAGGTTATATACTAGGGCTAGATATAGACCCGTTCTAGTTAGATCCCTGCATCGCGCTACTAACCTATCGGGGAGGTATCGGGCTTTGCGAACCCTGCGTTATCTTCTAGCTAGAACCCTGCTAGCCCGTCTTTTAACCCGACCTCGCTGCTAGGGGCCCCCTTAGGTTATACTCTTCCCCTATATGCTATTTCTTACTTTCGCTTTATAGAGGTTTACTACCCTATTAGTAATATATCTCCTATAGGTATTTCGCTTCTATAGCTATATCTCTTAGCCTCTATATCTCAACTTTCTAACGTTCGAGTTCCCTACGTAGGAATAGGGCTAATCAGAAGTATAGCATATAGGCCTTAGCCTTGCTATCTTCTATACTAACTATACCTAAGTCCTGATATATTACTAATTATTTAGCGAAGAACTATATTAGTAACTATATCTCCTTCTATCTTATTATATTAAGCTTCTCGCAGTACCTTCGCTCTTAAAGCTCGGGGTTAATATAGCGTTAGCGAGCAAACGCTATAAAGTTAGCCTATGCTAGGTCTCCTTCTAGGCTAACCCTATAATATCGCTACTAGGTCTATAGGGATAGGCTTATCTTCGTGAGTACCTATTGGACCTGCTGCTCTAGCGTACTGCTAGCGCGCAGTTGGTTTCTATCCTCGATCGCTTAGATCTAGTTGCTAACCTAGTCTATAGTAAAGTCCTTAGTTATAATATAGTAGTTATATATAGGGGGCTTTTTATATTCTCTCTATAAGTATCTAGGCGCTGAGCGATTAGCGAGTTCTTATAATAGGGCAGCGGTTTATTCCTTATACTACTATTGCTATAGATATATCTGCTCTATAAGGCTCTCCTATTATTTCTATAGTAACCCTATAGCCTAGGCAAGGATGCTAGAGATGCTAGCTTCTCAGGGCATCCTAGGCGGGGTGCCCTATTAGCTACTGCTCGCTATCTATTCACCCCTCGAGAGGTGGTCTACCTAGTCTAGTGCTATCTAAGACCTAGCCTAACCCCTTAGGGTTATCCCTCCCGCTATATTATTACCCGGGTTATTTATTCCCTTAGCGTAATATCCGCGCTATATTCCCTATATCTTAGGGCTCGGCGAACGACTAGTATCTCATTAGCTAAGACCTTATTAGTTATATTCTATATGCCTAGCTCGGAGCTTATTATAGTTAAACTCTATTACTAAATCGTTAGTATATTATTACTAGTTCGCTTTAGATATTCTAACTAGCGCTAGTTTCTTAAATCGAGGTAGAAACAATAGAATTATAAGAGTATAGCTAAAGGCCTAAACTAGGAAAGGCTAGAATATTAAAACATAGATATCTATTATTATATTAGATTATTGCTTAACCTTCTAAGTTTTTCGCTTGCAGAGTGCAGAGTTTTTCTCCAAGGTGTATTCCTTCGCCCTTGACTCGCCGACGTTTTGCTGATAGCGTGGCTCTGCATCCTGCACCCGCCACTGTTCCTTACACTTAGTAGTACTACTTTACTATATATTTAAGAGCTACTTATTAATTAGAACTAAGTTACTTAAATATCTATATATATATAAAAGGTTTAGTTCTAATATTTTTATTATTTAACCAGTTTAGTACTAATTAAGTAATATTTTTTATTTTAATTGGAGTAATTAAGTTATATCTATTAATAAAGTAAGAAAGGGAGTATCCTATAGAGGATCTAATAAATATTTAATTAGTAAATAGAGCTATATAAAGAAATAATGTTTAGTTATTTTTACTAAAGTCTAACTAAGTTATAAGAGTATAAATAAACAGCTAATACCTCTCTTTAATAAACGTATTAGCTTTTAAATTATATACTAAAATAATAAAATATTATCTATTATATACTTAATTAAAGCTTTTAATAAATCTTTTAATTTTCAGTCCTCTACTAACTATAAAGAGTTTATAGATCTTGTAGTAGTAAATTATATTTTCTTAGATAAACTTAGCTATTATTTATAAGTTAATATTCTCAAGAGGATAATAAGTTTCTATATAACTAGTAAGTATATTATAAACTTTAGCTAAAAAGTACTTATTAATCTTCCAGATATTAATATAGATATATTAAAATAAGATTCCTAAAAGTAGAAAAAAAGTATAAGGGTTTTTAAAGCACTTTAGTTAGGTTTATATATAGGGTAAATACCTTTTAATCTCTTTACTTATTATTAAATATACATTTTCCTAAGTATATTACTCTTAAAGTCTAATATATATTATATTATCGCTTTAGTATCCTCTTTTAGTATATATATATTAAATTAATTCCTTCTATTCTTCTTTATTATTAACTACGTATCTTAGTGTAAGGTTTAACTTTATTCCTTTTTAAAGAAGAAACCTATCTTAGAATATTTGTTTTATAGTATATAGCTTCAAATTTTTAAAGTTAATTCAAAAAGTAGTTCTAAAACATAATAATAAAGCCAAATATTTGGTAATTTATTATAATTATTAAAACTAAGCTTATTCGAAGTTTAGTAAATTATTAACTTTAAGCTAGAGGTTTTCTTTACTTTTAAATATATAAGTAGAGTTATTCATTATCCTATCTAAGTTTTCTTCTTACTTGGCTTTTTAAATATTAGATTCCCCTATTAGTCTATATAAAAATAGCTCTATTCTTTATATTGACTATATAATAAATCTTAAAACTAAATATCTTAATTTATATAATTTATTATATTAGAACTACTCTAAGTAAATCTAAAATAGTACTACCTATGTAATTTATAAGGACTTTTATATTAGTTTTAAATGTAAATTGTATACTATAGAGGTAGTTTTTAAGCTTCTTAAGAGTAAATAAAACTAATTGAAGTTTAAGCTTTTTTATATTTTAATGAAGAGCTATACGTATCTAAATTTTACTCTTATACTTAGTAATATATCCCTTATTTTAATAGTATTATCTAAGTATAATACCTTAACTTTTAGTATTTATATTAATTAAGAGATAGACTTTACTAACTTCTTCTTTATAGTTGATAAAGTAAAGTGATAGAAAGTTAAATAAATAAAATTTAAAGGCTTTTATAGTCATCTATTCTTTTAGGTTTTATTTAAAAAACATACTTTTTTAGAAGAGCTTTACTAGTAAAATATAAATAATATTATAATCCTTAACTGATACTTAGTAAAATCTAATAATACTGAGAAGGTTTTTAATAGCTACAATATTATTATACTTTTCCTATTTAAGAATCTTAATTAATTTATTTTAATTAAGTTTATATCCCCTATCACCTACTATATAACTAAAGAGGTTAATAATAAGTTAGTAAATCTAAGATTTCCTAGGGGAGATTAGGGTACTAATAGGTTTAAAATTCTAAAATATTATATTTAAGTTTATAAACACTTAAAGATATATAACTATACTTTTAGAAGCTTAACTATATAGTTATTATTATATATTATTCTAAGCTCTTTAATAAGCATATTATTACGAAAACGTTAGTAAATACTTAGAATGAGATTATGAAGGACTTTTACTATAACTCTTATAAACTAAATAACTAAATTTATTACCCCTTAAAGTAAAATATATATTCTAAATAACCCTAGAAATATGATAGATATACTTAAGCTTTAACTTAACCTATTAAGTAAAACTTAGTTATAATCCAAAAATAAGTTTAAAAAACCTATACTTTTATAATTAGTAAAATCCTTTAAGAATTTATTAATTCTTAGAAGAAGAAGAATATCCTTAATACTAATCTTATTAAGTTTTATATTTAAATTAATTAGCTTTATATTACCATCTTTTTAATAATAAAGAATTATGAGGTTCTATATAGTTCTTAGGATTCTTTAAGAACTCTATATATAACTTATAATTTAAGTATCTTAATAACTTTACTTTACAAAGTTTTCAGGATAAGAATTCCTTTCTCTCATTAAGTAATATATAAAATAGTCTTAACTTTTTATAGTAATACTATATAAGGGTTAATATATTTATATTCTATAAATTATCATATTAATAATTCTTCTTAATTTATAAAGACATATTTAAGTATTTTAATTTCCCTTAGTAAAAAATATAGCTAAGTAACTTTAAGCTTTAAAAACCCCTTGCAAGTAAAGTAAGTTCTTTAATTAAACTACATAAATTATAGATATAAATATCTTATAAAAAGGGAGTTAAAAAGCTAGTAATAGCTTTCTACTTCTTAAGTTAAAATTCCTTTTTAGTCTTTCTACTTATTAAGAATAAATCTATTTAATATTAAGTTATTAACTAGATAAACCTTTTTATTTTTACATTAATATATTATATGGATATTAATAAAGCTTTAGTTAAGCTTAAGATCTTTTTTAATTAACTTAAGAAATACCTAATTTTTTAATGTATTAAAGAGATATTATTAACTCTTAGTATTTCTAGAAAAGTAAGTTTGAATAGTTTTTATAGTTAAAATAACTACTATTTTAGTAATACTTTTTAAGATATTCAATAAAGCTAGAAGTAGGATTAATATAAATTACTAGTTAGTTTTAAAAGAGGTTTCTTTTTAAATAAGAACGTTAACTTCTTTGTTTTCTTGAGTAAAGAGGTATTTTTATATAATCTATTATAATATTAATATAATAAGTTTAGACTTTATTATATACATTACTAAGGCTTTAATTAGTTTTAAACTATCCTTTAGGAGCTTTAGAGGTATTATAAATGTTTTTTATATAGTTTTCCTATTTAGAAAAATATTACTAAATCTAATATAAAGAATTTATTTATATAAGACTAACTAAGATACTAATGTTTCTAAATTTATTATTTGTTGCGAAGTCCGTACTTAAGCCACAATTGCAGCGTAGCAATTGTGGATCCACCTTTGTGCCTCATCTCATTCGCCATAGTTATGAGCCCAGTTCGTTCGTGACTCCCTGTGCTGTGTGCCTGAATAGTTTGAGTGTGCTATAGTTGACGGGCTAGTAGCTTATATAATAGCCTAGAGACCCAGGGTTCGAATCCCACGAGAGGCGTAGAGGGCCGACTGCACTACCTAGATTTTAGCGAGATATACCCAATCAGAAGGTTCGATTAAGAGTGGCAGTTCCGCACCTGCCTAGGGCGTTGCGAAACTGGGGGGTGTGTTGCGAAGTCCGTACTTAAGCCACAATTGCAGCGTAGCAATTGTGGATCCACTTTTGTGCCTCATCTCATTCGCCACATTATTCCTATAGTTTCCTACGTTTATTATAACTACAATAAATTATTTTAAGTACTTAAAAGCAAACTTAATAAGAATAGTAAATAAAAGCCTAAAAAGTAAGTTAGAGCTAATAGTATTAGGGTTAATGACTATTCTAGTTGTTATAATTTCATAGTTATTAATCTAAATAAGTATATAATATACCTTAATAAAGTATAGCTTTAGGTTACTTTTAACTATTATTCTTATTATCAAAGTAGTTATAAAGATTAAGATATTATACTCTAAGATATATTAGTAGTTTATAAAATTAAACTCTATATTAGTATTACTAACACTCTATATAAGTAAGTAGTTATTAAAGTATTCCTTACTAATTGTGATTTTTAAGATTAGCTATAATATAAGAACTATTAGAGTTATTTGGTTTATAGTCATAATGATAGTAGCTTTAACTAACAAGATCTTTAAATAGCCTTAGGTTGAAATACTTTTATTACATTTAAAAACCTATTTAGTTTACTAAGTTCTTTGTTTAATGTTTTAGCAAAATCTATAAAGTTAATAGGAATGAGTATATAAATAACTCCTTCTAGATTATCTATAAAAGTATATATCCTTCTAATAAACTCTTTTTTATACTCTAGCTAGATCTTATAAACCTTTTTAACTGATAGACTAACTAAGCTATAAAGCTTATATAAGATAGGTTTATTAATAAGTCTTTTTATTTTTAATAGACCTTTAGGTCTTATTATTAAGGAATATAGTTAACTAGAAGTTATTTTTAGAAAAAATAGTTTTAGAATAAGATTTAGAGGAGGGATCTTAATAACTTTACTAAGTATTACTTTTTGTTCTATTTTCTTTTCTTTTAGTTTAAAAGTATTAATAAGAGTAAGAATCTATGTAGAAAAGCTTTTTTCTCTTATTTTAATATATAAGTTTTCTTTTTACTTACTTTAGTTAAGATAAATATCTTTTTCTACAACTACTTTTTCTAATAAGTTTAAATAGGTTTTAGAGTAAACTTAAGAAAAAAAGGGTTTTTTAGGATAGTTAATATATCCTTAATATCTTATATAGTAAAATAAACTTTCTTATAAAGAGGCTCTAAGGCTTTTTCTTAATTCTTCTAGGATTTAAAAGCTTTAGTTTCTTCTATAAGAATAAATTAATCTTATTTATTTCTAACTAAGTAATTATAAGTTTTAATATTATAAAATTAGATAAATCCTTTTTAGCTATACGATTAAGTTAAACTGGGTTATATAGCTAAGATATTTAAACTTAATCCTTATATTTCTATTTACTAATAGCTAAAATTAAGAAAATAGAAACTTAACTAATTACTTTATTATTAAATATAACGCTCCCTTATTTTGTAAATCTATAAGAAGCTTTAATTAATTTAAAGGTATCATAATATTATGAAGTTCTAATAAATATAAACTAGAATTAGCTAATATTCCACTTAAGAATCTTAATAACCTAGACTTTTATAGCTTTATAACTATCTTAATTTTTAAGGTAAGTAATAAGTACTTCTTAATTAAGTTTACTATTTTATTCTAATAAAGTAATAATTATCTAAGGGATAAAGAACTTATTACTTTATAGTTTATAAAAATATTACTTTTAAGAGTATTAAATTAAACTACTTTTTCTATTAGCTATTGTTTAAAAGTAGTAGCTTTCTTTAAAGTTATAATCTATATAGTTTATATATTAATACTAACTATATAGTTTACAAAAGAAAGGTTTAAAGCTTTTTTTATTAACTTTTATTAAATAAGCTAAAATTAGTTAATAGTTTTCTATAGTTAGAGAAGAATAAATAATCTTTTTAGTGAAGATTTTCTAGTTATTCATTATCTTTACTAAATTAAAGAGTTATTAGTTTAAAAATTAGCTCTAAAAGCTCTTAACACTTTGATTAAACTTAGATTTATTTTCTTTAACTTATAGAGGGGGGGGGGGGAACTTCCCTTCTTAAAACTTTTAAAAGTATAGAAAATAAAATATCAATAAGGGTAGTAATTTAAAAAGTTTACTTCTAAGTAGTTTTGAAACTAAGCTAAGTTATTAAGTTAAATTTAAACTCATTAAAATCCCCTTCTTAAATAACTTATAGATATTAGTTTTTATAAGTAGAGCTATTCTATTTAAAACTAATTAATTAAATCTTAATATAGTTATCTAGATAGTTTAAGAGCTAGTTATAATATTAAGGTTATATTTTATAGTTTCAGTTTGAATATTATTAGTCTTTTAAAGAAACTATATTATTACTTTATAGTTTAAGTTATTAATTACTAATATTAAAGAAATAATCTAGCTAATTTAGGTATCTTAAAAGTCTTAGTAATCTTGATTTATAGCTTCATAATACTAAACTAAGTACTTTTTTACTTATAGCTAGGTTTTATTAATAAGCTAAGATTAACTATCTACTTAGAAAGGTATATCTATATAAAAGGAGTTATTTAGTACTTTACAAATATTAGTAATACTTATTACTTCTATTATAGCTTTCAACTTTTAATAAAATTTAAGATACTTTTTGTTATAAAGAAAGATATTTTAACTATTTTAAGCTATAATATTTAAAATCTTTAGAGTTCTAAGTTATATATTCTAGAGACCTTTTCATAAAATTTAATAAAATCTAAATAGCTTTATATTACCTTTTCTTTCAAAGGTTCTTCTTTAAGTATTTTATTTATATTAGAGGCATTACTTTTAGAAACTATAGTCTTAAAAACTTTAGTTTCTATGTTATTTTATAATCTAAGTTTAGAATTAAAAGGGATCTCTTTTACTAAGGTTAATAAAAGAACAACCTATAAAAGAACTTACGAAAATATTATTAATAACTAAGTTAGCTTTATTATCTATTATTTTTAATTTAAGTTATGGACTTTAAATTAGAATTAAAATCTTTAAAGCTTTGAAGTCTAATAATATTATTTTAAAAAAGATATAAATACATTCATAAAAAAGTAAAATAAAAAAGAGTTCTTTAAAAACGCTAGAATAAAAAGATTCTATAAAACTTAAGTAAAGCTAAAAATTTATTAATAAAAGGAGTAATAAAAGAATTCTTATAATATAAGTTTAAGAGGATAATAAAAAGTAAGGGAAGAGATAGAAAAGGAAAGAGACACTCTTATTATTATTTCTTCTTTTATTCTTTGTTTTTATTTAGAAAGTATATATATATGTTTATTATTTGTCTTCCTTTCTACTATCCTAATAATAAAGTTATTTTATATTATAAACTTCTTTTCTTGAATAAAAGAAGACTAACCATTATTAGTAATATCCTCTATAACCTTATTTCTTAGTACTTCTCTTTTATAAATTAAACATAAAATTTAATAAAAGTTATAATTAAATTATAATATTAGTTATAAACCCTAAGAAATATACTTTATCTTAGTTACTTATTTACTATATAAATAAGTATAAAAGGGATGTAGTAAGAGAAATATATATATCTTCTTTTTTATATAATTAGTATAGAATCTTTTTAGAAAAAGAAATATTTTTAATTACGTTTCGAAAATATTCTCTTTTTTCTTCTTTAAAAAGTTAGTATAATTATAATATTTTTCTTTTTTAGCTTTTTATATTTTTATACTTATAATGAATACTAATTTAAAGAAACTAGCTCTTAATATTCTTATATATAAGTATAGCTTAGATCTTAAGTTTTTAAGCTTTTTAATATTTCTCTTTACTAATTAATATATTATTAGAAACTTTTTAATAAGTTTAATTAAAGAGAAGTTTCGTAGAAAACATTAATTAGTATTACTTTTTCAAAAGTTTATAAAAGGGGTAAATTAAATGTAGTTACTGTTATACTTTTAGCTTTAAAGGTAAGAGAGTAATAAATTTAGCTTATTTTAGTTATCTTTAAATTATTATTAGAATAATTAGTAGTAATATAGTATATAATAATTCTAAATAAGTAAACAATAAACTGAAAACGGGGATTTACTAAACTTATATAATACTTTATTTATTACTTTTAACTCTACTAAATACTCTCTGTTTGAAGTTTTTTAAACCTTTATAAATTTAGTTAATTTTTAATTCTAAATACTTAAACTACTATTTTTTATTTTAAAAGAATAAAGGTTAAAAAGGTATTAACTAAATTTCTTCTAATATAATATTATTTAAATTACTTCTTTTTTTAAGGCTTTTCTTATTTTAGTTTAATAGAGTAATATAAAATAACTATAAAGGAGATATTTAATAGTACTCTAGTTTACTCCCTTATATTAGTTACTAATTTTATAATAAAGTAAGGGAGAAAACCTATTAATTATACTAAGTACTTTATTTTAAATACAAAACTACTTAAAAACTCTTAAATATTTATGTATTAATTTACCGGTTAATTATAAGAAATATAAAAGAGGATATATAAATATAAACCTAATTAATCTAAGTTATATTTATAATTTGTACTCTTTTTATACTTTAAGTTATATAAGTTTTTTCTAAAAGAAATAGACTACTAAGAAGACGTTTAGTAGTATTAATTTTATAATATACTACTTCGATTTAGTTTTCAATAATTTAAGAAATATGATAGAAATTAAAAAGAAAAACATAATATAAAACTAACTAAGAATAAAAAAGCTTAAAAATATTTATTTTTATTTAATTCTTAAAGAGTAGGATTTAATAAAATTCTATTTTAAGTTAAGTTAAGAAGTTTTAATAGCTCTTTTAATAGACTAATTACTAAAGTTACTAAAAAGAATAAGAAGTATATAAAATAAGTATATTTCTTATTTATTTACTTAGTCCTTTTTAATTATAAGCTAACCAAATCTTTATCTATTTATATAAACTATTTCCTCTTATAATAATACCAAAAACTTATAAAAACGCCTATCTAACCTCTTACTTTAAAGTTAAAATTACTAAAAGTTTTAAGAACTCTGCCCCTTTTTATTACTAGTTCTCGAAACTTATTAGTTTTATTAATAAAGAGTAATATTAACTAAACTAAATAGCTATCTAATTCTATCTTATAAAAAATATCTTTCAATAATTTATTGTTAAAGTAAGTTTATGAAACGCGTAAGGTATAATAAAGTATAAGATAAAATAAAAAACTAATGTAAAAAAGAAAAACTACCTAAAATATATTAAAATAGAAAACTATAAGTATATAATTACTACTTTAAAATAATAACAGTTTTAAGTATAATTATAATTCATTACCTATATTTATATATAATTATAAAGTCAAAATCTAGCTAACTTTAACCTATATTAATTAATTAAAAAGTACTAGAATAGAGATAATAAGTTATAGCTAATTAGAAGCGTTAAAAAAAGAGGTGTAGGGCTAAGTTAGCCTAACTTTCGTCCGCGAAAATCCAAAAAACTAAGGTTAGCAGATTTATCCTAGTGGTGCACCATACACATCCCAGCCGTCACACGTGGGCATCTTCATATCCACTCTGCCGCCCCGAAGCTCGCAAAAATTCGGCTCCGCCACTGCATCCCCGGCTGATGCAGTGCTGCAGAGCAGGCCAGAGGCAAGTCTCCCGCCGAGCCCAGACGATTGACAAGCCTCTGCATCGTCTTGAATACGTTTCCGTCGAGAAGTGATATTCGGCACGGATATCCTCCTTTTCCTTTAGGTGACTATGCCGGAAACCACCGGGTCTTTCTGTCAGCAGCCCGTGCCGCATGCTGAATGACCAAATCCAAGATATAGCCCAGGAGTACATGCTCATGTGCAGAGGAACCTCCGCGACGACCCTCGCGTGAGCTGAACTCATCTCGGAACATGATGTGGCGCGCATATGCAAAGGACTGGTCGACACATCCAAAGTAAAATATGCTGCGATCAGTCGCATCCGAAAGTACCCATTCTTTGACCGATTGAACCAAGAGCTAGCTGGAATTCTTGGACGGGAATCGTCGTTGTGCCACTCGTATGCATCCACATGTCTCGAGCCGACGAGTGATCCCTCGGAGAATCGGAAGCCAGGCGGTGCTTGGTTGAGGATGGGCAGACGGACAATTCCTTCCAGGTTGCAATATCAAGGAATCTAGATGCAAACAAGCGAGCAAGACGTCGATTCTCAACGTCACGGACATCTATGCGTGGATAGCGCCAAAGCAAATTATGTTTCTACTCCAGAGCACCCATCAACTAATACTGATCACGCCACACGGTTCGCCCATATGGCAAGTTCCCTCTCCTGGCTATCGAGGGCCTGCGTGAATGTATTTTCCTTTTCTCCCAGCGCCTCCACAAGCCCGACCAGAATGCTGCACGATGTTTCTAGATTTTTGGCTCTTACCCGCAATCTTGCAGTCCCTGCGGCGGCCTCCTCATCGTGTTCGGCCCCTTGTTGCTCGGCCTGGAGTATTTTTGCCGCTGCGTCTTCCAATCTAGTTTTCGTTTGGCTGAGCAAAACCGCAGCAACCCTGGCGGCGGGCTCGATGTGAGTGACTGTGGTACCATTTGCGACAATCTGTTGCTCTGTCCTGAGGATCATGCGCCTTCTCTTTTCCTCCTGCCACTTCTTCGTCTGCACCTCCCAGTTGTGAAAGGCCTCTGCTGAAGTGTTGTCATATCTTGGCGGCTGATCTGGGTCGTCTGGGGGCGTTGAAAGCTCAAGTGTCCTTTCCCAACTTCCGCCTTGGCTCAGGGCTGCGGCCATCACCTTCCTCCATAGCGGCGAATGGTATTCGCTGGGCAAGTTTTCGTCGACAATGACGTGGAGAGCCGTGGCAAAGACGTAAACTCCACAATCGTTTCCGTTCGGTTGTCGCGGTCCCGCCATCGGCTTGAACAGTCTGTTGACGGACACAATTGAATTTGGTAGGTAGAGCTCGAAAAAGCGCTGGGTCCGGCGGCGGGCAACCTTGGTGTGTTTGTCGGCAGGGAGTGAATCGTGCAACGACACCACGTAGGGCTGGCTGTCCCTCAATTTTACCAAGACCAGAAACTAGTGGCGGTGGGAAAACATCGGGAGCAGAAGAAGCGTCGTAGATTCGGACTCAACCATGGTGGCCAGCCTCTGATGGCGTGTGTAGTCCGCCCTGTCGAGATTTTCAAGGACTGAAAAGTCGACCACGACCACCCCATCAACTCCTCTGGTCATGACTTCGAGAGAGTCTTGCAACCACTTGCCTCGAACCCATTCGGACTCTTTGGTTATCGGTTGCGCATTCTCGCTGCCTTCGTCGTTGTCGGGCCCAGCAGGCAATTTCGGTCGTTTGCTAGATGTTCCTGCTAGTGACACTTAGCACGGTTCCGCAGATGGTGGAGATAAGCGTTGGGCAATCGGGAACAACTCACCTGCATCAGATTGCGCACGAGGTCTTTTGACGGTTACATTTTTTAGATCCATGCTTTCGGATATGTCGATCCTCGCGTCCGGATCGATAGTGCTGTCCAATACACTGAAGTCTGACTCGTGTGGCGAGGGTAGCTGTAGCTGAAAAGAGCGACTGGGGGACGCTTCGGTGTGCCTACTGGTCGTGTCTGCGGTGGAAATACCGAAGCTACCGGATGCGTCGGGAGAACTTTGTTGCCTGTTTACCTCGGGCGAAATGGGGGCGCGGTCGTCAATGGGCTCGGTGATTGGAGATGCGGGACGCAGGTTGACGATGTCGACTTCGGAGACGTCACCGCTAAAGTTTTCTGGGGACCCTGTTGACGGAGAGGTCAACGGAGGGGCAAAGCCGTCAGCCGATCCGAAATCAGGAGGGTCGGAGCCCAGACTCCACTCGTCGTCCCGTGAACAGTGGGATTCGTCTCTCGCGGTTTCTGGTTCCTCTTCTTCACTACTGGTGTCTTCGTTGTGCTTGGGCTCGTGACTTGCGGCGACGGGCGTTGGGACCTCTTTCCTGGGCCTGCCTCTTTTGGCGCGACGGGGAACCTTTTGTGGTCTTTCTTGCCGAAGTAGTACGGCGACAACGTCCGCGTGGATGATCCCTGGTTTGTGAATGTGGACGCCAGGGCGACTCTCTAGGCGTAGCTTCCGACGTGTCTTCGCTTCTTGTCTCAGTTGTTGCACTGCGTCCTTCCAGCAGAGGCAGTCGGCGAGGTGCTGGAGTTGGTCCCACGTCGTCCGGCCGTGTTTCCAACCTAGGTGGAAGAGGACGAAGCCTGACTCGACGCCCTAGGCCGAACAGGCCTTGTCAAGCTTCGGCTTGGCACGAGAGTGAACGCCGCAGATGTCCGAGCGGCCGATGCAGTAGACGAAGGTGTTAATGGCCTCGGGGGGGAGCCCGTCGCGGAACTCGAGAAAGTCGATCTCCGAAGCAACTTCCTTTTCAAAATCGACTAGGAACTGCACGACGTTGTCCTTAAGCGCCTTGATGTCGTCGATTGGGGGCAGCTTGTGGAGGAAGGAATTCACCCTCGTTTGTAGGGTCTCGGGGGAGTGCATGCCGTGGATTGACGTGGGTGTTAGAGAGCGGTGATGTCTTCGCACATGCTCGCGCGGCATGAAAAGATGGCGATGAAGTAAAAACCCAACTTCTAAACGAGGGTTACAGTAGGCAATAAAGAGTAGGTGGTGCGAGTCCAAAGTCGAGAGATGTTGATGGTGAGGTGGATGAGGGTTGGCAGAAATCGTGATAATGGATGGGGGTTGGGAGGAATGGCAGGCCACGAGACGGCAGTGAGGCAGTCAGCGAGGGACAGGAGAGGAGGGCGGTGGGTGCGTTCTTGCCTCCCGAGTCTTTTCGATAGCGAAGCTTTATTTGTCGACGGGCGGGTGATTGAGCAACCCCGTCACCACGACGGGAGGGGTTTGGTGGCCGCCAATGCCTCGGGAAATGAATTCGCCCCTATAATTTCGATGTGACTGCCATGGAAGGAAGACTTGAGTTGAAATGTCGCACTCGGGCGCATCGGTCTGGCTGAGCGCACCGATGGTGTTGGGTGTGTCGTGTTGATGTGGAGGGGGAAATGGCAGTTTCTGATTGTGACGTCATGCCTTATTTATCGAGAGAGGCAGCGCGGGGAAGCGTACCTCTGAGTCTTGCAAGTTGGGCAAGAGCGACTGCTTTAGACCTCCCTTTTTGGGTAGGGAGATTGTGAGGTCAGTCCGCTCCTTCCTCTCATCGCGAGGTGCCTCGGTGCCTGCTGAAAAAAGTCGCTAGCACTAGATGATTGGATAACAGTGGAGCGTTCTGGCTTTTTCTTGGCTAGAACGCTACGTCATCAGGGCGTTCTGGCATTTCCTGCGCCAGATCCCCGCCTTGGCGAGAGCGACACCCGGGTTGCATCCACACAGCACCCACACTGCACCCACACTGCGACGGGACTGTCCAGTGATTGCAGCGCCAACAATTGAAGCGCAGCCATCCCAGCCTCCGATCTGTTCTTGCAAGTGACTGGGATGTCAGGGTCCACACCATCTTCAATGAGTCTGGAGATGCAAGGGACGGGCCGAGCCGAGACATGCATTAGCTCGCTGCACCGGCGGACCCAAAAAAAGAAGAAACTCAGTCGCATTAACCCCTCCCCCGGCGACGACGTGGCGGCGCTTGCATCAGCATAATCGAATAGTGTGAGACTCCAGACCTCGTGCAGAACTGGTCGGCCAGCAGCTGTCATTTCCGTTGCAAACAGATGGACGCGGATGGACGAGATGTCGGGGTATGGGACGTGGAGGATGACGTCGGGGGCCCAGTTGAGAGGAGGAGCTCGAGGCAGGCGACGGAGTGCATCAGGGGCGAGGCGGAAGGAGGCAGAAGGCTGGAAAGACCAGAAAGGGAAGCTGGAGACAGAGGGGCTCGAGGTAGGTGGTAGCCGCCGCAGGTGCACCAAAAGTACTAGCACAGCCACCGTCACGTGGAAACATCTGAAATGTGGCGGCGCACGAGATTCCAAATCTCGTTCTGTTTCCTCGCGTTTCTACCTCATTTGAGCCCCCAGGGTGAGGGGAAATGCCGCCCTGCAAAACCATGCGCGGTCCCGCCGGCAACATCGACTAATTGCGTTGGGCGACGCTGCTGAGAAGGCCGCCAGGGAAGCGAAAGCCGTGCGCCGTGGTTCTGCAGGAGTGGGTTATGGAGGAGATAGACGAGCAGTAGGTCACATCGCCGTTCCCGACGAAAATTCCCGCCGTGAGGGAACCAAGACAACGAGCAAGCTCTCCATGTTTCCAACACGCTTTATGCCGATACTGCTTGAATAAATGCATCTTACGTTGCTACTAGCTGACATGAACGCATCGCCAAATACGGGGAGTCGGTTTGCTTCTGGATTCTGACTGCCGCATTCTCTACGAACTTTTTGCCGAGCACAGAACTAGGGGTTGCTCTCCCGCTTTCCTTTGCGATAAAGAAGCATCTGAGGGCTCGTCAGACACCGAAGGAATTTCCGGCGATAATCCAGCTCTACATCTGGCGCAACTTGAACGGCATTAACGAGATCCTGATTTTCAAAGAGACCGGGATCGATTATGCACTGCATTCGATTGACATCTCAGGCTATCGACAGAAAAGCGATGCAGTCTACCTTACGGTCAACCCTAGTTATCGCACCCCTAGACTCGCTGATACTCATCAGTCGGGCGACGCGACGATCAACGGAGTGGCTCGATCTATCTTGCAAAGTTTTACAATTGATGTCTATCACCTTATCCGATAGTGCGGAGCGAGGAATTCAGATGAACCTTTATCAAGGCCAGCGGAACAGGCACCGGTCCAGGAACAACGCCGAGAACGATGATGTAATCATCAATCGATATCCGAAAGTCACGGTATATTGAATTTGTCGTCTGATGCGAGAGAAGAAGAAATACGGCCGTTGCTCCCAAAACACGCTTGCAGCACTCGACCATGGATCGCCGCAGAACTGCCCTGTTCGATGTGACCTGCCTCGTCGCAGGTCCATGGTCTCGGCCGGTGCTGATCCCAAAACGGATCAGGCGTGTGCCAGGCCCTCCACCGTATCGACCGGACGCCTTGGAACGCCCGTGGACTTGGCCATGCTGACCCATAGATGGCGAAGCGGTTTTTTCCGATCATGGCCATCGTGTGGGGGCCATTGGCTATGCCTGCGCCGGTCTTGTTGATGATGCGGCCGTGGCGGTGTGAGCCGATCGTGTAACCCGTGGTTTCGCGCCCGGTGGTAAGGAAGTCGTCCAACGTCCACGATGAGACCCCGCGAGGGTCAGTGATATTGACCTCTTTCAAACATGTTGAGTAACATATGACGCTGCATTATTTTACCCTTGTCTCGCGTCCCTTTCTCGTTCACGTCGGTTCTCCTGCCCTCGCCATTAGTGATGCAAATTGCCCAGCCCGTGGGTCCCATGGGTACCCGCGGTATGGGTTAGGTAGTAACGGGTACTACCCAGAATGTTAGAAGTTACCCATAGGTACCTATAGGTTATATAGGTTTAGGTTATAGCTAATATAGGTACCTATAGGTAAGGGGTTTTATATAACTTATTATAGGTATCTTTTATAGTAATTAACTTAATTCTTTAATTCTATAGATATCTATATCTAGAACTAATCGCTACTATAGTTCCTACCTACTTTTAGGATTGCCTAGACTAAGTAGAGGTCTTTAGGTATATAGTAATATGCTTAGCGTGAATTATAGCAAGGTTAACTACTAGATTTATTAGTTTAATATATAAGTTATAAATTAGGATATATACTCTTAAAGATACTCATAAGAAGAGACTTAGTAGACTCTTAAAGAGTATAGATAGCTAAGGCTTAGAAGCGAAGATCCTAGTTTCCCTAGTCCTAGTAGATTTTATATATAAGGCGCTAGAAAGGGAGCTTATAGATAAGAAGATTAGTAGACTTCTAATATATATAAATTTCGCAGAGGGCTTTAGATAGAAATCGTTTATTTATAGTTATCTTTTATACTAATCTTAACTTACTACTAGAGCGCTAGTAATGCTTCTTCTTAGTAGCTCTAACCTAGATAGACTAGCCTAGGGCTAATTTACTACCTATAGTCTTCCCTACTTTAGGTGCTTTGCTAGCCTTCTTACTAGACTTCTTAGTATTAGCAGCCTTTTAGGCGTTTTTTATGCTTATAAATAATATCTAAATATAATTAGTATAAAGAATAGGTATAATAAAGGAGAGGTTTGGCTTATAATATAATTTATATAGTATTAAATACAATATTAGTATTATGTATAGAAGAAAAAGTTAAATATATTATTAGCTAATTTTTAATTATTTATGGGAAGGTGCGAAACCTTTGAGGAGAGTATAAAGCTATTTCTATATAAAATATAGATATTAATAAGTCTATAGTAAATTATATAACTATTATAAAAATAAAAGGATTATCTTTTTGAAAAGAGAGTATTTAGAGCAATCTATAGGTATAATTTAAAGTATTTTAATTTCTCAATTTTTAATTAGAAAAAAAGGAAGGCACCTGCAGCGCGTTATGCATAGGCTACCTGCAATTATTTTTTATAGTTTTTTAATTTTTCTAAATAATAATAAAATCTTCCCCCTACTAAGCACCTACTAAATAACTTTGCTAATATTATAATAACTACTATAAGTAATATATAATAGACTTTATACTATAGTCTTACTTACTAATAACTATTATGATTAGAGAGTAGTATATTATATAAAATATTATCTAGGCGGAATCGTAGTTTAGTTTATATCGATTTATAGTAATTATTTATACTAATTAGCAATAGGTTAACCGCTTAGATCTAGCGCTAGAGCTAAGCAAAAAGCGGAGTTAGAATATTCTAATAATATAAACACTAAGAAGTCGCGCTAATAAGTTAAGAATATAAATAAAGCCCAAAAGGCGATTAATAGGGCTAAAAAAGCCCTTAGATAGTAGAAATCCCATAAGCTCAAGGCTCTTAAAAGTTTAGATATATAGATTAGTATATCTATAATAGAGCATACTAACCTCAAAGCTCGAGAGATCTAGCAAGTTAATACCCTATAATAAGTATCTTTATTATAACTTTATTTCAAATTACTTTCTTTATACTAATATTATCTAGTATATTAAAAGGAATATATCTAAGCTAGCTTCTTATAAGGCTTATAAGTCCTGCTATATTAATATATAATATGATTATTAATAATGATAGTAATGAAGAATAGGAGGATATTCCTCTAGATGAGATTAATAATAATACCTAGATAAATTTGGATGATATTAAGACTATGCTTAACTTCGAAGTTAGTATTAAGGATAGGGTACCTCAAACTAATATAGCTGAGTAGAGTGCTCTGATCCTTAATAAGCTAATTATAGTATATAGATTATAATAAATAATTACTATAATTACTAATTCTTCTAGGATAACTAAATCCATGAATACTAATTCTTCTGTAATACTTAGGAAGTAGTTCTTAAGCGCCTCTATATTAAGATTAAGCATATCTCTAGCAATTCTATATTTACTCTTGCTATAATATATAAGTATAATCTGCTTAGAAATAATAATAACTTCCTAAGTATAGAAAGCTTCTTTACTAGGGAGGAGATTCTTCTTTAGTTCTATATTATTAGATATTAATATCTAAAGCATCTGTCTAAGAAGATATAAGAATAGCTTATCCTTAACTTATATATTAAGAAGATAAAGATATAAGTATTATAATATTATATTAATCTTTTATAGATATACTAAATATAGAAAGACGTTCTCTCAAGGTTATAGACTAGCTCTTTATAGTATGCTATATACTACTATAGAGCGTCGCTATACTTCCTCCTTCAAGCCTCCTATTAAGGATATATTCTTAGAGATTACTAGCTAGGGTTAGTGTAAAGAGGTCAAGGAGCTTATAGGTCTATCCTAGCTCTAGGAAGGCTTTACTACCTTTAATAAAGTAGCTAACTACTTATATACTATAGATAGTATATTCTTAGCTATTTTATAGCTAATCC
>JAOQIF010001368.1:0-19438 GCA_026260285.1 Colletotrichum sansevieriae
CCCCTCTCTTAGCATTTTAGCTATTTATAGTTAATTAACTTTTCTCATTATTTTATATTACTTATTATCCTACTTATAATATAACTTATGCTATTATTTCTTAAATCTAGCGAGGATTTGCAAAGTATTCGCTAAGTATTCTTCAGGCTCCTAGGTATTATACTCTACTAGCTAGCCTTTCTATTTAACTAAATATAGGGGGCTTATTAGCGCTTCCCTTTATAATATAATATCTTTAACTTTATATTCCTCAGGGTCTTCTTTAAGGTCTAGGAGCTACCCCTTAGTAAGCTTTTAGCTATATTATAGCTTAAGCAGAGAAATAATTAAGATATTATATACTCTGCTATACTTCTCTAGGAGTTATATCCTATAGGTATTAGAGCTTATAACTTCTATAACTAGTATAGGAATAAAGCTTAGGGCAAGCTTTTGCTAACCCTTTATAAAATAGAAGTTCTTTATTAAAAGTCTTATAACATCTCTAATATTATATAATTATGCTTTTCTTCTAGTATTTCCATTCTTAGCTTATACTTCTATTATATATTGCTAGTTCTTAGCTATTCTTTAGTAAACTCTATTAGCTTCTTAAGCCTTTTATCAACCCCTTAGGTCCTAATTATAACGTTTAGTAAGTAGTAGTTAACTATTTGAGGGTAATATCCTATAAGGGCCTCGAATAGGGATATACTAATAGTAGTATATTTGCTATTATTATATAAAAATTCAGCTTTAACTAATCATATTACTTATTAGTTGCGCGAGCCTTTGCTAAACTTTATAAGATATATACTTAAGGTTTAGTGCGTTCTTTTGCTCTCGCTATCTATCTATAGATACTATATAGTAGAGATATGCCTTTCTATATCTCAGGCCTTAGTCTAGTCTCACTAGAACTAAATTAGTTTATCTTAGTTACTAATAATAGCCTCGGGCGTGCTATATTAGCACTTAATCTCGTAATAGAGGATCCTCGCTAACCCTGCAGCATCTAGTTGCTTAGTTATCGCTAAGAACTATACTACTTTAGTTATCTAGTATATAACTACTAGAATTATATTATAAATAACTCTATTATCTTAGTAACTTTCTAGTAAGCTAGTTAAGAAGTCTAAAGAAATCTATTAGAATAGGTATACTAGTAGTTCTAGTGTTTATAATAGCTTATATAGCTTATGCTATAGGCTTCGCGCCCCTTATTAGCGCAGGTACTTAGCGACGTATCGCTATATATCCTCTATTTAGTATAGCTAATAAAACTTTTATAAAATTAGCTTAGCTATCTTATTTGCTCCTATATACCCTAATCTAGGCGTATTATAATAGTTCTTTAGGATTTTATAGCAGAGGGATCCCTCTTCTAGGATAATAAGTCTTCTTCTGAACTAAAGGATATTATTCTTATTAACTTAATATCCTTAGTATTCCCTAGTATCCTAGCGAACCTTATCTATGATATCTCTATAGAAGTAGTCTTTAGCCTATAGTCTTCTAAGTATCTATTAGATCTATACCTAAGTATAGTATATAAGCTGTTTTATCCTAAATCAGCTCCCTTATTATAGCACGTGGGATATATTATTCTAGTATAGTAACCCTAGCTCCCCCTGAGTCCTCTAGCCTATTGCTATTCTCTCGTGGAGCAGTTAGCGTAGCACCTCCATATGCGTTTATAGGAGAAATAGCCCTTATATATATACTTATATATAGTAGCTTGTTAGTACCTATTATAGGGTAGTACTAAGTTAAGGGTGAGGATCCCTTAACTTTAGAGCTAGCCCTCTAGTAAGGTTCTTATATGCTTCGCTAGATAGATTAGATATAAGTTCTTATAATAGCTATAGTTCCTTTAAGCTTAGTAATATGCTAGCGATTTATTACTAAAAGCTAGCTAATAAGCCTAAGTTTCTTTCTAAGGGTAGGAAGTATAATATCTACCTTAGTATCCTCTACTATATAATCAGGGCGTTATAATAGTCTATTTACTAGATTAGTAACCCCTAACTTATACTAGATTTCAAAGTTAAATGCTAATAAGTAGTAAACCTATTGCATAAGTTTTCTACAAACATCCCTCATAGGTATAGCAAGTACTCCCTTTAGCGCTATATAATCTATAAGTATTATGAATTTCTCAGGGAGTCCTTATAGGTACTATACCTAGTAATCTAAGCTTTCTATAATAGTAAGGAGTTCCTATTGCCCTATAGCCTAGCGCCTCTCTATATCTAAGAGCTTCCCTAACTAGAAGGCTACTAGGTGCTAAGCTATGCTATGCTTCTATAAGAGCATACTAGATACTACCTAAGTAGATATATTAATCTTAACCCTAGTTTCTAGCGTTAGGTTATAGTATCTTACTATTAGGGCTTTAGCGAATACTCTCTAAAGTATCTTAAATAAGGTCTATATCTCCCCTATCTAGGCGAAGGCTCCTGACTTTATACTGTTCTAGCTTCCTTTGAGCGCGCTATTTATAGGGGCTATAATAAAAGAATATATTATAATAAACTTATAGTAGAAGTTATACTTCTTTAGTTTTATAAATAGCTTAGTAGCCCTTAGGTAGCATAGGATAGTATAGAGGTCCTTAGTATATTATTCCCTTATATAGAAGTAGATTAGAATATTATCTAGTATATAATATAGCAGGTATCTAAAAGGTTAGTAAGTATCTAGTAAATATACGCCTAAAAAGTTGCTAAGGTATTTAGAAGCCTAAATAGTATTATAGTATACTTAAAGTACCTATATTATATTCTAAATGCTATTTTTTACCTATCTGCTTTATTAATTGCAATTTAGTAGTATACCTCGCTTAAGTTAATCTTAGAAATAAACTTTACTTTAGCAAGTCTATCTAGAAGCTTGCTAATTAATAGTAGAAGATAATAGTTTTTAATTATAATTTTATTTAATCCTCTATAATCTATATATAGTTATAGGCTTCTATCCTTCTTAGGTATAAATAGTACTAGTGCTCCTACGGAGCTAGTTAAGCAGTATATATAGCCTGCTGCCTCTATATCCTAGATATACTTAGCGAGTATAACTACTCCGCTAATATAGGGTATATAGGTCTATATAGGGGTTCCTTGCTAGTTTTTAGCTTCATATAGTATACTACTCCCTTTAGCCTTAGAACTTTCTTTGTATTCCTTCTTAAAAATATTAGCAAAGTCTTAAAGTTCCTTAGGAATCTTCTTCTACTACTTATTATCTAGCAAACTTTTACTTAAGGTCTCTATATCCTTCTTATTAGGGCTTATAGCGCTTATTAGATATATAATATAAGCTTATTAGCTATTTTCTATAATCTCTTAGATAATTGCTTCTAGCTTAGCGAGTAAGAGGGGTTTATATAACTAGGTATATATATAAGGATCTATATAGATACCTTCCTATCTTATTAAGTTATTAGATAGAAGGATATCTCTTGCTCCTTTAGGGCGAGGGCTTATAATAAAAGCCTAGCAAATCTTCTATAAGTAACCCTAATTATCTATAAGGAAGAATATAAGCTAGTAGACCTTGCCTATAGGTATAGGTCTTCCCTAGAAATCTACTAATTTAGGGGTTATAATACTAATAGCCTCCTTTAGTTAGAGCCTCTTAATAAGATCTTCTTATATAATATCTACTACTATATAGGTATCTATATTAACCTCTAGTTTAACTTTGCTAGATACTTAGAGTGCTAACGCCTATCCCTTAATAGTCTTTCCTACTAGAACTAAGGTGATTTCTAGCATAATACCCCTCGGGGTTATATCTATGCTTACTCGTTTTCTAAGTCTTTAGCATTAGTTATATAGGGTGCTATAATCACGCTTATCCCGCTCTATCTTAGGTTGAGGTTCTAGTTGCTACCTATTAGCTATGCATAGGGTTTAGTATAGTTAGGGGAGATATAGCTATACTTCTTATAGTTATAGTATTAGGGCCCTTAGGGGTTAGAGGATATACTACTAGCGCTAGGTATTACGCAGGTATTTGCTAAGTAGTTGTTCCTAGATGGGGTCTCTAGGTAGCAGTCCCTTAAGTCTATTAACCTAGGGGGTTATAAGCTGGTCTTATAAGGGCGGTCTAGAGAGCCTAAGTATAGTTGCTTTTATGACTTAGAATAGCTAGTAGACGTTCCTATATATCTCCCTTTTATAATCTCCTATAATTTGTTTATATATAGGGTAATAGCATATATATTAGTATAGTTAATATCCTGCTTAAAGACCTCGTCCTTTAGGGTTCTAATAAGGCCCTAAAAGAGGGCATATACCTTTATATTGCTTATGCTTAGCTTACTAAGTTCTTAGTTAATAGACTCCTATTAAGCCTAATATATAATTAGGTTCTTATTATCCTTCTAATAGCAATATCTTAAAGTATTATAGTAATTCTATTCTTAGAGCTTAGGCATAATATGCTACCCTCTTATAAAGATTCTAAAGTCTTCTTATTAGGAGTTAACCTAATTCCCTAACTTATCTATAAGTATTTGCTAATAACTCCGCTATTCTATTTATAGGGTATGCTCTATTGCACTTAAAGCCTACTAGATATACTAGCTATTAGAGTAGCTAGGGTAATGCTTATAAGCCTCTTTAACTAGAATAAGCTAATCTTCCCTTTTGATACTAATAGATTTACTAGTAAGGCGCGCTATATCATAATTTAGGCTTTTTTTATATATCTTAGGCGATTGCTTAGCGGGAGCTTAGTTGCTTAACGCAGTAGTAATTAGCTTATACTAGTTAGCTATTATAGTTATAATCTATTATATTAGCACTTAGCTAGTTGCTTTATCTAACCCTCTAGCTTAGGCTAGCCTATTAGCTATAGCTGCAGATATCTAGCCTATTAGCCTATCCGGTCCATAGGAAGGGGTCTTATATTCCCTATTTTCCTATATATACTTATTATCTATATAGCGAGCGTTTAGTATAAGTAGCCCGTTCTCCTTAGGGTCCCTAGCCTTGCTTAAAGCATAGCCTCTTGCCTCCCCTTATTAGTTTATATTATCTTCTAATTGCTCGCTAGGATTAGTTTCCTTATTTAGGTTTATATAGGCTATTTCGCTCTATTCTTAGCGAATATTAGGCGCAGGTTTTTAGCCTAATTAATAGGCGTTGCTCGGGTATATAGTGCTATTATTATGATTAACCTTCCTAAAGTAAGGTAAAAGCAAAAGAATTATAAAGGTATTAAAAGGGCTACGAGCTATAGTTAGGTTTAACTAATAGCAGAAGCACCTAAAAGGTAGGATTAGTATTATTATACTACTTTTGCTTGCTTCTTCTAAGATTCTTTATTTCTAGCTTTTAGTAAGTATTTACTAAGTCTTTGCTATTAGGGTTCTATGCCCTAGACCTATAGGCCTCTCTATCCTTTCAGCCTATGCTAGCCGAGGTGTCTCCAGCTTCTCCGGTCTAGGTATCCAGTCCCTTACACTTATAAGCTAGACCCTTCTAAATTAAATACTTCTAAGCTACTAGATACTACCCAGCCTATAATAACTTATTCCCCTCCTACTATCTTATAGCTATTCCTATAAATATTATTTTTATTCTTAAAACTACTTAACCTTTTTCTATATTCTAGAAATCTCTATTATAATATCTTAAATAAGTTCTTCTTAGGAGATATACCCTATATTTTATAACTAATAAAGCGAAGTAAAAGGAAATTATAAATTTATTTTAAACTCTCCCTCATAGGACTCCTTATTAGGTATAATTCTACTAGGGCTATGTTTTAATCTTAAGAGAGCTAAAGTTACTTTATAAATATTATTAACAATCTTTTACTTACCTAGTAAATAAAACCTCTAGTATAGGTACTACATAATAGTATCTTAACTTAAAAGTATATTATTATATATAGAAGAATAGAGGAATCGCGATTTCTATAGGTTTACTAGTATCTTTATAGTAATCTGTTATAGGAATTATAGTTTAGGAGGCTTATAATATCCCTACTTTAAAACAATAGGTATTAGTTTACTATTCTAAGCTAGCATACCTTCGCGAGGGAAAGGGCTTAGCGGGCTAAGTTAGGGAAGTCTATAGGAGTTAGGAGATGTAGGGAGACACTAGGTAACCCCTAGATAAGTCCCCTAGCCCTTGTAGGATAGAGAGCTAGGCAAGAATATCTAACTTTAGCTATACCTAATTATACTATCTCTATTACTCTATATTATACTAGTTTATAATATATTCTTCTCTCTTACCTATACTAACAACGGTATAAACTATTAAAGTATTATAATATATAATACTATAATACCTACCTATAGGTTTACTAGGGAGGTAAATATAGTATTACTGTTAGGGTCCCCTATTAGATAGGAGTAGCTAAATACCTAAACTTAAGATAAGATACCTACTAAGCGGAATAGTAATAAGAGTATTAATGGAGAACTAAGTAGTTAAATAATAGAGGCTAAGTTAGATTAGCTTATTAAGAAGGAAGAAAAGAAGGGTTAATTAAATATAAACAAGAATATTTTAAGGCCTTAAGAGCTAGCTAATTATTAACCGTAGTAAATAACTCTACTACTTACTAGGTAGTTATTAATCACCCTGAAGTAAAGAAGCACTAGTTAGAGCTTTAGGGAAACAACCTCCCTATACTTAAGTATAAAGGAGATACCGAAACTAACTTTAACTAAATTGTATTTACCCTTAATATATAATTTAAGACAAATAAGATTATATTACACCTTAAGAGAGTATTATTTATTATTAGGAATTTAGAAGGATTAGTAGCTAAGTAATAAACCTTATATCTATCTATTATTTATAATAATAAGGTAAAGGATATCACTTAGGCAATAATAAAGAAGTAGTTAACTAATAATATAGCTAATATAGGGTCTAGGACCCTTAGTAAATAAACCTAGCTTAGGGAAGCCTACTAGTAATTAGGACAGTTATATTAGAGCTTTATTAATTACTATAAAGGGATTAAGGCGGAAAGCCCCTACTATACCTAGAGGAGATCTAGGTAGCTAATATAATAGCTAGGCTAGACCCTAAGCTATAGTATAGTATTATACTAAACGGATTACTAAAATCGTAGCTTAACCTTAATACTAAGGCTACAAACGCTAGACTTAAAGTTAATATATAGATACATAAGGTACTTTTAAGGGACTAGGGGGTTAATAATAAAGAATAGTAACTAGAAGTTTAAACAAATAACTAGAAAGAGTAACCTAAACATATAAGGAGTGGATAAGCTAGTGTAAACTTAAATAATACTAATAACTACTTAGAGGACACTAGGGATTTACTGTAAGATACTAGAAAGAAATCATTTATTATAGTTATAAAAGGAAAGGCTATATTATACTAAGGTACCTATATTATACGAAGTATAGCTACCCCCGCTATAAACCTAAACCCTACCCTAGTAAATAACTAGAGGAGGACTAGGTAGTAATATATATAGTTTAATAGGATAGCGACTACCTATATTGTATTAAAGTAATAATATAGGTCTAGGTTATAAGCAGCTAGAAGACTAGTATTATACTTATTAATTATAGAGCTACTGAGAATATTATAAATTAGAGAATTATAGCTGATACCTAAAGAGGCTAATAAGTTATAACCTATTAGGGTAAGGTATCTAAGGGACCTAAGTATAATATAGAGAGGTTAGTTACTTAAAGAACTAATAGTATAGGTATCTAGTAGATAGCTTTATATAACTTTAGGATTAGTAATAGAGATAGCTCCAATACTATCCTAGGCATCCCTTAGTATATAATAGAGTGCCCTAACCTTAATTAGAGGGAGTTAGGCTAGACCTAGACCTTTCCCTTATATAAAAAGAGTATTTACCTTATAATAACGATGAAGGAGCTTAGATATATTAAAAATAAAATGAGAGTAATACTTATAGGAGTATTATAAGTTAACTAGATATTAACTACTTATTAACTAACTAGAGGATACCTAGGAGCTTAAGGATATTAAGGAAACTAAAATAAATTTTCTACTAGAATACTAGGACTTTAAGAAGGTATTTAATATTAACTTAATAAGAAGTATAATAGAGTCTAAGACTACTAGGAGCTACCTTATTAACCTAGAGCCTAGTACTAAGCCCCTATTCAGATTTATCTACCTATTAGCTAAGAAAAAGTTAGAGAAATTAAGGAACTATATCTATAAGGCCTTATAAAAGGGGTAGATTTACTTATTAATAAGTCCAGTAGTTTTATTAATCCTATTTATCCTAAAGAAAGGGAGTAAGCTAAGGTTATATATAGATTACTTGGGATTTAACTAAGTAACTACTAAAACTTATACCCCTCTCCCTCTAATTAATAAGATCCTTAACTAGCTCTCCTAAGTTAAGTACTTTACTAAACATCACCTTAAGGATACTTATTACTAGGTAAGGATCTAGGAGGGAGATAAGTAGAAAATAGTGGGACAGGATAAAATTATAAGGGACTGGATACCCAGACCGGAGAAGCCGGAGACGCCTCGGCTAGTATAGGCTAAAGGGATAGAGAGGCCTATAGGTCTAGGGTATAGAACCCTTATAGCGAAGACCTAGTAAATACTTACTAAAGGCTAGAAATAAAGGATCTTAGAAAAAGTAAGCAAAAGTAGTATAATAATACTAATCCTACCTTTTAGGTGCTTCTACTATTAGTTTAATCTAACTATAGCTCTTAGCCCCTCGATACCTTTATAATTCTTTTGCTTCTACCTTACTATAGGAAGGTTAATAATAATAATAGCACTATACACCTAAGCAATGCCTACTAATTAAGCTAAAGAACTTATATCTAATATTAGCTAAGAGCAGAGCGAAATATCCTATATAAACCTATATAAGGAAGCTAACCCTAGCGAGTAATTAGAGGATAATACGAGCTAATAAGGGGAGGTAAGAAGCTATGCTTTAAGCGAGGCTAGGGGCCCCGAAGAGAATAAACTACCTATGCTAAATGCTCGCTATATAGATAATAAGCATATATAGGAGAATATGGAATATAAGACCCCTTTTTATAAACTAGACGGGCTAGTAGGCTAGAAATCTATAGTTATAGCTAATAGGCTAGCCTAAGCTAGAGGGCTAGATAAAGTAACTAGCTAAGTGCTAATGCGATAGATTATAACTATAATAGCTAACTAATAGGAGCTAATTACTACTACGTTAAGTAACTAAGCTCCTACTAAGCAATTACCTAAGGTTTATAAAAAACCCCCGAATTATAATATAGCACGCTTTACTAGTAAATCTACTAGCGTGATAAGAGAAGATTAGCTTATTATAGTTAAAGAGGCTTATAAGCACTGCCCTAGCTGCTCTAATAGCTAGTATATCTAGTAGGCTTTAAGTATAATAGAGCATATCTTATAAATAGAATAGCGGAATTATTAGCAAACGCTCATAGATAAGTCGGGGAACTAGATAGACCTTAATTAGGAAGACTTTAGAATTTTTATAAGAGGGTAGCATATTATACCCGAGCTCTAAGAGTAGAACTACTATAATACTTTAAGATAGTGCTATCAGAAGAATAATAAGAAACTAATTATTCATTAAGCTCGATAAGACCCCACCCCAAGCAACGAAATCCCCCCACAACCGATAACGCGATTTTCATGCATTTAGACCCTCACTATAATGATTATATTTTGATATATCGCTGAATATCTCTATCAATCTGCAACGACGATATATAACTTTATACTCTCCTTATTATCAGAAGAATCGCTATCGATTAATACTACTTCTGACTTAATTGGACGGTTCTAAACCTCCTATTGCTTCTTCTGAATATCTTCGATAATTACGAATCGCTCGTTCGGTTTCGGCTTAACTTTTCCTCTTGGTTTTAGCTTATATTTTTCAACTTAGGCCTCGAGTATATAAATAATCTACTAGTTATTAGCTATAGCTATATTATTAAGGTCTAGTTGCTTCCCGATTTTCTCTAGGAATAGGATATAGATAACTAGGTCGGGCTGGAGTTGCTATAACCTCGTTCTGCCCCTTATATCGTTATTAAATAACTATCTATATTATAGCAAATTAATAGAAGACTTCGGTATCTTTATAATATTATTCTCAGGGCCCTCTGCAACGTCTGCTAGCCTCTCACACTACGCAGGGGCCCTTGGAACGTTAGTTGCCGTAGGGGTATAGAAGAACCTGCTCATAAGCGGCTTTGATATATTAATAGGCTATATACCCGTTGCCTTCTAGCCTGCTTTAATAATATAAGGCCGGAGGGTATCGCTATGAGCATGCGAATAGCACCGGAGGAAGTTCTGCTTGCCGATCGGTGCTAAGTTAAGTATATAGTTATATTCCTCTAGATAATATCTATAGGACCCCTTTAGAGGTGAAAAGACTGATATATCTAGCAGCTGCGTGAAATATGATAAATAAGCCGGTAAGCATGCTAAGTAAATATAATTAATATAATATTTCTATATAAACTCGTCGGAGACGTAGCTTCTATAGCTATCTATAATAAGAAGATGCTTAGAACGTAGTCTCTTAGCCTCTGAGGCTATTCCGGGTAAGAATACCTTCTCTAGCTACTCGATACCTATCTTATTTAATATCTATCCGTTCTTTAATAATATAAAGTGCTATAAAGCGAAGTTCGTGAGATCCTAGGGGAACTACTATTACTATATAGTCTTGCCCTTAAAGATAATAAGTAGGGGTAAGCTTTGCCTATTCGCTAAGATATACTTAACGATAGATATCTAGGTATAATCCTCAGAGCTCTAGATAAATATTAAAAGCTTTCCGGAATATCTTAGTACTAAATTATCCCTCTATATCCCTTCTGCAATTCCTATTTTATCCATATTCTATTAAAAGCTTATTAGTATCTTTTTAACCTCTAGAAGGTTAAGAATTGCAAAGAACTGCTTAATATCGTTAATAGTAATATCTTTAACGCATCGAGTATTGATCTTCCGTACCTTGAGCGTCTTAATAGCTAGGTTTCAGCATAGGAAGCCCTCTATCCACTTCCTCCTAAGTAGCTATATATCGCTAGTAGCGCGAAGGATATATTTAGCGAATATTTATATGTATCGATAGCTAGGCGCAAAGCCTAGGGAGCCTTGCTTAAGGACCTAAGTCGTTAGAGCCGACTCCTGCTTCATACTTAGGCGTTATTCGCATACTTTTAACTCGCGTTTCGATATAGCGCCTTTTAAATAGCTATAGATAATAGCGTATAGTACCTCTTGTTCTCTCGTAGCTACGAGGACGGGCTAACTACCCCGCACGGCTGTAATAGCGCTAGCGAGGTCGTCGGGGGTATAACTAGGCATGCAAAGTATTATGGTATTTTTTTCGGATTTTATTTCGATCGTTATAGTGGCGAAAAACCTAGCTAACTAGGATGATATATGTTATGTAGCATGCAGGTTGCGCGATGCAACGCGTTATCGGTTGTGGGGGGATTTCGTTGCTTGGGGTGGGGTCTTAGGAGTCTATTAACCGAGCACTTAGCAAGCTAAGCATAGGTAATATAAAGGCGTACGCCTTCTTTTAGGGCCTTATTAGGACCTTAAAGGATAAACTCTTTAAGTAGGATATTAACCGCACTATTATATATACTATCGCCCTATATATATAGAGATTATAGGAGATTATAAAAAGGAGATATAGGGGAATATCTATTAGCTATTCCGAGTTATATAAGTAATTATACCCAGGCTCTCTAGACCGCCCTTATAAGAGCAGCTTATAACCCCCTAGGTCGATAGACTTAAGGGATTGCTACCTAGAGACCCTATCCTAGAATAACTACTCAGCAGATACTTGCGCAACGCCTAGCGCTAGTAGTGCATCTATTAACTCCTAGGGACCCTAATATTATAACTATAAGAAGTATAGCTATATCTCCCCTAACTATACTAAAACCCGTATATAGCTAACGGATAGTAATTAGAACCTAAACCTAAGATAGGGCGGGATAAGTATAATTATATTACCTAATATAACTAATACTAAAGACTTAGGAAATAAGTAAGCATAGATATAACCCCGAGGAGTACTATACTAGAAATCACCTCAGTTCTAGTAGAATAGACTATTAAGGGATAGGCGTTAGCGCTCCGAGTATCTAGCGAAGTTAAACTAGAGGTTAATATAGATACCTATATAGTAGTAGATATTATATAAGAAGATCTTATCGAGAAGCTCTAACTAAAGGAGGCTACTAGTATTATAGCCCCTGAATTAATAGATTTCTAGGGAAGGCCTATGCCTATAGGTAAGGTCTACTAGCTTATATTCTTCCTTATAGATAGTTAGGGTTACCTATAGAAGATTCGCTAGGCCTTTATTATAAGCCCTCGCCCCGAAGGAGTAGGAGATATCCTTTTATCTAACGACTTAATAAGATAGGAAGGTATTTATATAGATACTTATATATATATCTAGTTATATAAACCCCTCTTGCTCGCTAAGCTAGAAGTAATTATCTAAGAGATCGTAAAAAATAGCTAATAGGCTTATATTATATATCTAATAAGCGCTATAAGACCTGAGAAGAAGGATATAGAATCCTGAGGTAAAGATTCGCTAGATAATAAGCAGGAGAAGAAGATTCCTAGGGAACTTTAAGACTTTATTAACGTTTTTAATAAGGAGAATATAAAGAAAGTTCTAAGGCTAAAGGGAGCGGTATACTATATCGAACTAAAACCTAGCAAGGAACCCCTATATAGACCTATATACCCTATATTAGCGGAGTAGTTATAAATACTCGCTACGTATATCTAGGATATAGAGGCAGCAGGCTATATATGCTGCTTAACTAGCTCTATAGGAGTATTAATACTATTTATACTTAAGAAGGATAGAAGCCTATAGCTATACATAGACGATAGGGGATTGAATAAAATCATAGTAAAGAACTATTATCATCTACTATTAATTAGCAAGCTTCTAGATAGACTTACTAGAGCAAAGTTTATTTCTTAGATTAACTTAAGCGAGGTATACTACTAAATTGCAATTAATAAACCGGATAGGTAGAAAATAGTATTTAGATTGCGATATAGGTACTTCGAGTATATTATAATGCTATTTAGGCTTTAAATACCCTAGCGACTTTTTAGGCGTATATTCACTAAATACTCGCTAACCTTTTAGATACCTGCTATATTATATACCTAGATAATATTCTAATCTACTTAGATATAAGGGAATAGTATACTAAGGACCTCTATACTATCCTATACAGTATAGGATAGTATAAATAGCTTAGTAGCCCTTAGGTAGTATAAGAATTAGGTTAAGGCGCGGGACTACTACTAATAACTTCGAAGATAGTAATAGGAGCTTAGTAGTAAGCATTATAAAGCATGCAGGAACCTTCGACCTTTGAAAGCTCCTATAAAAGAAGCGTAGATATATAGGTATTACTCTTTAAAAGCTATATTATAGGGATATTAATAAGCTTATTAAGAAAGGTAGCCTACTTAAAGATATAGGTCTTATTATATAAGTAAGTAGGGAGAGTATTATCGAGCTATATTTTAATCTCCTTAACTGAAACGTTATCCTTAGCCTAGCGAGCTACCTATAAATATATATTAGATTAATAAAAGGGTAAGACTAACTATAAGGTAAAACCTACCTTAAGCGAAACCTATAGATACGCCTAGGTATATAAAGCTATACTCTCCTTAATACTTATAGCGAGGAGTTAGTTCTTATAGTTCTTAGAACTAGGCTTAAGACTAGTAGGGTTTACTAACTAGTTATAAAGGCGTTAGAGAAGCTCCTGCCCCTGCTCTATAGCTATAAAGATATAGAAGATCTCGCGCTACTAATGCTAGCTAGTAGCGATTATATAGATATAATACTTAACCTAGTTCTAATAGAAACAAGTAGTACTAATAAGATAAGTAGGAATCTAGAAATAGGAAAAGTTAGCCTATACCTCCCCCGAATAACTGCTAAACTTACCCTATAGCACTTAATATTAAGAACCTAGTATAACTCGTATATACGATCACTATCGTATCAATAGGCGTAGACGACCTAGGTATTCTTAGGGAGCTATAGCGCGCAGCTAATGCAGGGTTTGCTACCACCCGCCTGGTTATACTAATAGTTGTTATTGCTAAGTTCGGCCTTAGTAGGGCTATACTTAGCGAGGAGTTAGCTAATAAGGCTCTTAGCGCTTATAATATTTAAGGAAGTATTAAAAGATAAGAAGGGTCCAAGAAGGCTTAATAAAGGGCTTAGATAATACAAAAGTAGTTATTAAATAATATAGTATAATAAGGAGGGAAAAGAACTAACCCTAGGGCGGGAAAAAGCTCTTATTTTATAGATAGCTAAAGAGACCTCGCTAAACTATTGCAAAGGTAGATGCGACTTTAGATAGCAAAGAATAGTAATTACTCACTATAGCAGGTGCTACCTACTAGGAGGTAGATATAATAAATTAGTAGTAATAGTTACTATCTAACTTACTTAATAGCCTCGTAATACGCCTATTAAGAAGGGGGATAATAGGATAAAAACGAAGTTATTACAAGGGTATAGTATAAGAAAGTACTCGCTAGATAAAGGGCGAATAGCAGGAGAATAAAAAACGAAGTTACTATAAGGATAACCGCCCTCTTTTAAAAGGAAATAATAGGATCCCTTTAGAATAGCCCGGATAGAGAGCATAAAAGGGCCTAAAGGGAGAGGAACTATAAGGAACGGGACTATAGGCTTAGCTATTATATCTATAACTCCAAGGGCCCTACTATCTTTTAGCAAATACTTAGCGAATAGTTACTATACTAAATAATAGTAGCGATAAGTGAAGGACCGGGACCTACCCCGGATAGCTAAGAAGGATTATAATAGAGGGCTGACCTATAATACCAGATCTTATAGTAGGGATTACTTTAATTAGAAGGGGGATAATTATAAGGGACTAGATACTTAGACTAGAGAAGCTAGAGATACCTCAGCTAGTATAGGCTAAAGGGATAGAGAGGCCTATAGGTCTAGGGCATAGAACCCTCATAGTAAAAACCTAGTAAATACTTGCTAAAGGCTAGAAATAAAGGATCTTAGAAGAAGCAAGCAAAAATAGTATAATAATACTAATCCTACCTTTTAGGTGCTTCTGCTATTAGTTTGACCTGACTGTGGCTCTTAGCCCCTCGATACCTTTATCAAAATAGACTTAGCTATATAGCTTTACTTAAGCTATAGTATAGCTAAAAGCTTACTAAGGGGTAGCTCCTAGACTTTAAAGAAGACCCTAAAGGATAGGAAGTTAAGGTTATTATATTATAGAGAGAAGCGCTAATAAGCCCCCTATACTTAGTTAAGTAGAATAGCTATCTAGTGGAGTATAACACCTAGGAGCCTAAAGAAAACTTAGCGAATGCTTTATAAATCCTCGCTAGATTTAAGAAATAATAGTATAAATCGTATTATAAGTAGGATAATGAGTAATATAGAGTAATAAGAAAAGTTAATTAACTATAAGAATAGCTAGAATGCTAAGAGAAGAACCCCCCCTCTATAAAAGCAATGCAAAACCTATAGGTATTTAACCTTATACCCGTATAGAAGTCTACTGCATATTCGCTGAAGTTTTACTAGCACTACTACTTATCCTTATTACTATTATTACTATCACCTTCTTCCATATCCTCATTACTATATCACTATCCTCGCTCTCTCCCTCTGAGCTATTGCTAGTAATACTAATATTACTACTCTAACTATTACTCTCTATAGTATTATTAGAGTTACTATCCACTATAACTAAGGACTTATCCTCTTTATTACTACTAACCTAGTATTAATAGGCTATTCCTAAGTTTTTATTATCCTTCTTATTAGAATTAGGTTAAGGCGCGGGGCTACTACTAATAACCTCAAAGATAGCAATAGGAGCTTAGTAATAGGTATTATAAATTATGCAGAAACCCTAAATCTTTAAAGGCTCTTATAAGGGAAGCGTAGGTATATAGGTATTACTCTTTAAGAGCTATATTATTAGGATATTAGCAAGCTTATTAAGAAAGATAGCTTATTTAAAGATATAAGTTTTATTATATAAGTAAGTAGGAAGAGTATTATTAAGCTATAATATAATTTCCTTAAATAAAACCTTATCTTTAGCTTAGCAAGCTGCTTATAAATATATATTAGAATAATTAAAGGATAAAACTAACTATAAGGTAAACCCTACCTCAAGCAAAACCTATAGATATGCCTAAGCGGGCGAAGCTATACTCTCCTCTATAATTATAGCGAGTAGTTAGTTATTATAGTTCTCAGTACTAGGCTTAAGGCTAGCAGGGTTTACTAACTAGTTATAGAGGCGTTAGAGAAGCTCTTACCCCTACTTAATAGCTATAAAGATATAGAAAACCTCACGCTATTAATACTAACTAGTAGCCATTGCGCGAGTATAATGCTTAACCTAGTCCTAAGAGAAACGAATAGTATTAATAAGATAAGCAGGGATCTAGAAATAGGAAAGGTTAGCCTATACCTTCCCTAAATAATCGCTGAACTTACCCTGCAGCACTTAATATTACAAACCTAGTATAACTTATATATGTAGTTACTATTATATTAATAAGTATAAATAACCTAGGCATTCTTAGGGAGCTATAGTATATAGGCAATATAAGGCTTGCTACTACCCGCCTAGTTATGCTAATAGTTACTATTACCAAGCTCGGACTTAGTAGGGGTATACTTAGCGAGGAGTTAGCAAATAAGGCTCTTAGTATATATAATCGTTATAGAAGTATTGAAGGATAGAAAGGATCCTGCAAAGAGTCTATAAAGGCTTAATAAAGGACTTAGGAAATATAAAAGTAGTTATTAAATAATATGATATAATAAAGAGGAAAAAGAACTAACCCTAGAGTAGAAAAAAGCTACTACTTTATAGATAGCTAAGAGGCCTTATTAAATAATTAGAGAAGCAGCTGCAACTTCAGATAGTAAGAATAATAATTATTTACTTTAGCGAGTGCTACCTACTAGGAGGCAGATATAGTAAATCAGTAATAGTAGTTGCTATCTAACCTACTTAATAGCCTCATAACGCGCCTATTTGAAAGGGGGATAATAGGATAAAAAACGAAGTTATTATAAGGGTATTATATAAGAGAGTACTCACAAGATAAAGGGCAAATAGCTAGAAAACGAATCTATTACTATAAGGATAACTATTCTCTTTTAAAAGAAAATAATAAGATCCCTTTAGAGCAACCCTAGATAGAGGGTATAAAAGGGGCTTAAAAGGAGAGGAACTATAAGGAATAAAACTATAAGCTTAGCTATTATATCTATAACTCTAAGGGCTCTATTATCCTTTAGTAAATATATAGCAAACTACTACTACGCTAGATAATAGTAATAATAGTAAAGGACCTAGGGCTTACCCTAGATAACTAAGAGGGATAATAATAGAGGGCTAACCTAGAATACCCGACCTGATAATAGGGATTATTATAATTAGAAGGGGGATAATTATAAGGCATTAGATACCTAGGCTAGAGAAGCTAGGGATACCTCAGCTGGCGCAGGCTAAAAGGATAGAGAGGCCTATAGGTCTAGGGCATAGAACCCTCTATAGCAAGGAATTAGCAACTACTTGCTAAAGGCTGAAAAGAAGGATCTTAGAAGAGGCAAGCAAAAGTAGCGTAATAATACTAGACCTACCTTTTGGGTGCTTGTACTATCAGTTTGACCTAACCATGCCCCTTAGCCCCTAATGCCTTTATACTTAACTCCTGGATTTAGGTATCTAAGGCTTTATTATTATAAAACATAACTTTTCCTATCGTAATATATTTGAAGAAAAGTTAATAAGGGGTAAGTATAAGTATATTATAAACTAAAGAGCTGGAGAGAAGTAGAGTTAGAAGCAAAAAAGGAGCTATAGCGTAATAGTTACTATTATATAATTAATAAATAAATTAGCCTTAAGAGTAAATATATTTATACATATATAGGAGAGAGGATCTAGAGGGTTCAACGGGTTAGGAGTATATTGATATATCTACTAATTGCTTCGTTAATATAGTAATTTATTAGTAGCTTATAGAAGGAATAACTAGCCCTCCTCCCTTAGCCTCCTTAGCCCTAATAAAATAAAAGGAACTTAGGATAAAAGACCTAGGGTTAACCCTAACCTAAATTAAAACGAGTAATCTAGTTATAAAACTAAGTTAATATCCTCCTCTATCCTCTATTATCAACTTCTCTTCTTATAATATCTACTTTTACCTTATTACTTAATCTTAATCTAGCTCCTTTATACTTTCTCTCTTATATTTATAAATTATCTCTTCTTATTATAGCTAACTATAACTTCCTCATTTTAAGTATTAAGAGTACTAATTAACCTCGCTCTTATGATCTTCTATTATTAATAATTCTCTAGATCCTTAGTTCTAATATCCCTATACTTAAAATAAAGAAAAATAATATACCTCTTTTTATTTAGTACTCTAATAACTAACTTTAGGTATTGCTTCTCTTCCTCGTTATTATTTCCTTACTCTCTAGCTAATACTCTTAATTCTAAAGTAGCTATAAGCCTTACTTAGCTTTAACTTAATATCCCTAGTAATAAATACTTAGAGGTAACCTTTATACTATAAATATTTTCTAATAAGTCTACTAAAATAATAAGGCTAGCCTTCTAAAAAGCTTATCTTAGTAAATAGGATTTTAAATAAATATTTAGGGTAACTAAGGCGTTTAGAGACTTCTATTATTAAGTTTTATCTATACTTCTATTACCTTCCTTATTTAATTACAGGAGATAGAAGGTATTTTAATATATAGTAGCTGTATATAGCTTATTTATTTAATCCTTAGGTGTTTATAATATAATACCCTATATCTATTTTAAAGAGCAGGCCTATTCTACTAGGAACCCTATAACTAGTATTTATATTTATAACTTATATTTTCAATATATCTCTATACTAGGTACTCCTTATACTAACTACGTCTTCTATAAGACTTTAGAGAGTTATTTATATAATAATCTAAATATTTATAAGTATTATAAGTATAGAATTAAGTATAATATAAGGTAAGAAAGAGTAGAGAATTTAATAGTATTAAAGAGAATCCATAGTCCTAAATCCTAGTAAATTTATAGTTATAGCTATAGCTAAGCTTATCTTTTTACTCTTTTAAAATAGTCTATTATTAATAAGCTTAGGAATATTACACTAAAGCTAGGTTTATATATTCTTATTACTCTCTTATAATAGAGCTACCTCTAGATTTTAACCTTATAGAAATTATAAACTACTTAAGGCTTTATATTATAAATTAAGGAAGGAAGATAGGGTTTCTAAATATATATATATAACAAGCCGCCCGGGGGGGGGGGGGGGGGGGGGCGGGGGGGTAAAAGAAAAAAAAGGGAATGGGA